>VXAB01002389.1:566233-640459 GCA_013399175.1 Odontophorus gujanensis | reverse complement strand
CTCCTCCTCCACCACCACCACCAGCCGCCGGCTCATCGGCTCCCCCACCACCACCGCCTCCTCCGCCCCCTCCTGGTCCTCCTCCACCACCAGGCCTTCCTTCAGAGGTCGATCACCAGCTTCCAGTCCCTGCAGGAAACAAAGCAGCACTCCTAGATCAAATCAGAGAAGGAGCCCAGTTAAAGAAAGTAGAACAGAACAGTCGGCCAGTGTCTTGCTCAGGAAGAGATGCGTTGCTAGACCAGATACGGCAGGGGATACAGCTCAAATCTGTAAGTAAATGTTCCTCATTAAGTCCCCTTGGGACTTGCAAGTGCCTGCAGGATTGCAGTATGGACAGTGACTTCTGGCAGCTTTTGAAATGGTGCTTTACACAATACTACTGGATAAATGATTAGAAAGTGAGAATACTATGAATGAGTACTGATGCATGAAATTATTCTTGTTTAACAACTTCTCACTTTTCAGTAACACTTTAAGCACGATAATGTTTGTTGCCACAGTGTCACGACTGTGAAGAATTTCTGCAAGAACTATCAGAGATTGCCGATGTCATGAATATGACAAATAACATCAAATCTTCTAAACAGCTGCAGGGGATGAGTTAGGCAGTAATGGTACTGGAAAGCAGACACTAGAATATTGCTTTTGAAATCCTTAATCCTGAATATGGACTGACTATAAGTTACATTATGGTAAAAGGATATAGTTAAACTTCCTGTTTCAAGGTAAGTTTTTGACTTATAAAAGAAACTGTAGTTTCATTCTTCCCTGTGAATGCATCAATGTTATGTAAGGAGGTGTTTTGAGAAGTACACAGACTGTTTTGCTCATAGTGTCGTAACGAATCTCTTTTTCCAAGGTGTCTGATGGCCAGGAGAGTGCACCACCTACACCGGCACCCACCTCAGGAATTGTGGGTGCATTAATGGAAGTTATGCAGAAAAGGAGCAAAGCCATTCATTCTTCAGGTAAGCCAGGTGGAGCTCTTCTGACTTCTGGTTTTCAGA
Source organism: Odontophorus gujanensis (assembly GCA_013399175.1). Classification (NCBI taxonomy): domain Eukaryota; kingdom Metazoa; phylum Chordata; class Aves; order Galliformes; family Odontophoridae; genus Odontophorus; species Odontophorus gujanensis. Next base: position 639,449 of record VXAB01002389.1, on the reverse strand, counting down.
TGTTAACATTTCTACTAGACATAAACTGCAGGGAGAAAGCATGGATTTTCAGGATGCAGTTAAATACAGAATGCTCGAGGCAGAGCACTGGTGATGGTTTGAGTGGGTGCTTTGTACTGTTTTGAATTATTGGTGTATAGTACCTTATTGGATTTAAACTTCCTAATCAAGGTTAGTATGCTTTATTAAAAAAAAAAAATTCTTACAGCTGATTTTTTTTGGAATTATCTGAAATACTTTCCTGAAATGCTTTGAAAAGGCTTTCAGTGACGTGTCTCTATAAGCCAGGGCTGCTGCAGAAGGTCACACACTTAGAAGTGTGACTTCCTGTGTGCGTTGGATGCCACCTGCTGGGTAACAAGCAGATAACTCGTGTCACCTGACCAGTCCAATCCTGGTACTGAGTCACTTCTTATCTACAGTACTTGGGAAAAGTAAGGCTGGAAGATGATTTGCACTTCTCCTTGCAATACCAGTTTGTAATAAATGCACTAGCTGCAGTACAGCTGTTGAGGTGCACCTCTTTTGTTTAGACTTAAATTCATGTTTTTCTTTCAGAGCTGGAACGAGTATCAGATCTGCCCTTGCACTCTGTATACCATTTTACCATTAAATGTAGTTTTAGTGCTTTGGTGCCCAGTGTAGTCATCTCCAATGCTGATTCTTCACACAAATGAAGTACTGGAAGGGTGCTAAATACAGCATTTCCTGGAAGGGAAAATGCTCTTGCCAAACAAATCACTCCTTTATATCAATAGAAATTTGTAGCATGCAAAAACTAAGACTGGAAGGCTGGATAAAGGTAACAAATTTGACATTGAAGCTGCTAGAATATTCCAGGGACCACAACAGTCCTAAGCTCACAAAAATATTTTTGTCTGTTTGTACAGTAAAAAATGCTATCCTCTTACAGAATAACTCTGAGATAGCAGTTCCTAGGTTCTAAAAATTAATCTGTTTTAAGGTTAAGATTCAATCTGGAGCAAGCTGGCTGCTCTCATGTCCTCTAAAAAGGAGGAATAGAGTATGCCATGAGAATGTGACTATTTCCTTTTTTATCCAAAAACAAGATTTTTTATTTTTTTTTTCCTACGGAAAGGATGAAGATTTAACTTTTCATCCATGGTCAAGCTAAACTGAATGCCATGTCCAGCAATGTTCAGATATAGTATTATGATTCTATGATTCTATATCTGAAGATTGTATCATCCTGTCCTGATGACCTCCTTGAACTGTTTGTTCTTTCTTCAGAAGGCTCTGGGAAAAAATCAATAGCACTTCTGTAATGAGAATTTGATGCATGCAAGTGTCATGTTTTTCCTGTTTTTCAGATGAAGATGAGGATGAAGATGATGAAGAAGACTTTGAAGATGATGACGAATGGGATGATTGATCATATATTATATTATATATATATTTTTTAAGGTGAATGATATACTAAACACTACTTTCTGTCTATGGATTCTGTAAAATTATTATGTAAATGTTCTACCAATTTGCTGTATATTTTTGTTGCCTTTTGCTTTTTTATTAATCTGTGCAATACCTCATTTAATCTGTAAAGGTTTGTCATAATCCTCTACAAAGCTACTCCCTGTTAATGTGTGCAAGTTTACACCTGAACGATCATGTACATGTGAATACTTTCCATTCCATCAGTAAGGGAGTTTAAATGTAACATGTGAGACTGACAAAAACCTTAATGTAATTTAGTTATAATGCAAGAAGGAAAACACTATTTTCATACCCTACTTTTTCTGTATCTAAATTTTCTTATTAAAACCTAGTATAGCACTATGTTCTTTAAGTGATGCAGCTCTTAGTTTATTTAGCCCCTTCATTTCAAATGCAATGCTACTTGAATGTTTAGGCTGTTTTAATACTATTGCATGGTTTCAGATACGTCACAACGTTACCGTTCAGATCTCAGCAGTGTACTTTGAGAAACAAAATCACTAAGGAAGAGCACAGCTGGTTGTGAAGGTTGCCTTGCCCGAACTGTAGCAATACTGACTGCTACTGAGCAGCAGTAGTGATTGAATGCTTCAATTAGGGAACTCTCTATCAGAAGTTAAACAGGATGGCTTTACATTGTGATAAAAGCATCTCTGATGCAGATCAGGTCAGTCCTTTTTTTTTTTTTCCTAGCTCTTGACTTTAAGAATGAAGATATGTCAGTTACTGGGGGCTGTACTGAAGACTGACAATTGCTACAGTTTGATTTATTTTATAAATCATTTTTATGCGGTTTTCAAGCGGAAGGGCTGCGTTTAATGCTTGCTTCAATAATGCTTAGTTACTTTTAAAAATTTGTAGGGCATCGGTGTACTAATAAAGTAAACATAAGTGGGATTACTTTGCAGTCTTTGTGTTACAGTAGACGACGAATTCTGAAACACCAATCCTACATCCAGAAAGTTGGAAAGCCATTAACCCACAGTATATGGTTTGATGACATACTGAACTTCATGGCAATATTCTGTTTTCATACGCTGGCTTTAAGACCAAGGGTTGTGATGAAGATTGAGACCCGTGTTCACAGGAGTAGTATCAGAATAAGCGGACAAAAATGGGATTTTCATTTCACAGCTTGAACATTTATACATTGTACTTTGTAGTGCAGTAAGCATCGGCATATCTACCTATTACAAAATACTAATCTTTGCTATGTGGGTATTTAATATCTGCAGCGTTAATTACTGTACTTACTGTAATTTTCAGGTAGAAATTAAAAAAAAAAAACATATGACACAGAATGTTTAGTTAAGTCAGTCATATTTGGAACACAGTTAATGCATAATGTCTTGGATCCTTGACTGCAGTCAAGGTATCAAACTGAATTTAAGTTATCAGAATTGTATTGACTGAAACCCAGTGATGACCTGATGTTGGCAGGCTGGACCTGCACGATATGGCTTGGATTTCTAACCCAGTCATAACCTAGTCTCTAGTGAATTAATTTAGTCATATGAGAAGAAAGGAAAGTTGCTTAAAAGTAGTGGGAGAAGTAAGGTTGTAGTTAAATTATTCAGAAGATGCTAACTTCCTTCTGAGAGTAATTTAAGCACATAACGTGAGGGGGAAAAAAAAACAAGCTTCCAAGTGGTCTGATTTTCTTGCAGTAACTTTCTTATTGCCCTCTGCTGCTGGAAACACTTTCTACTAGCTTTGCTGCTCTGGTGGCTTGAATGTTGGATCAGGTGCAGCCACAGGTAGCTAATGGCAGTGGAGTGAAGAACCTGTGTAGGAGGAAAGTACTTGTATGGCTTTCATATAACTTCTGGCACTGCTCCTTCATTGTTTTAACTGCATATAGGGCATTTTAAATTAAGTGGATGAGGTCTAGAGGTGTCCCTAACATGCTACTAGATATGTTTAGCTGTTACGTTCCCAGAGCTGGAATTTCTGTAATATAGTTAGTAATTAGGCGTCACAGTTATTAATCAATTTTCTCTTCCAGGTTTTTGGAGCTCTGAAGTTACGTTATTGAGTAAAACTTTAATTTGTAGATACTGGCCAAAGAAAGCTTTTGGTTCTTCGTTTCCCTTTTCTTCATGCGAAAAGTACACTCACAGTCTGTGGTGTCCAGGTTAATATTTACTTTAAAATAGCGTACGTACATGATAGATTTCAGGCATAAAGACTGCAGTGGCAGTTAAGTTAGTCATAACTGCATGCTTCAGCACTCTGCTACTCGCACTCTGAGCAGAAGATAACATTTCATGATGCTGGCGCATTGCTGCTGAACATTGTAATGAAGGCCTCTCTTACATATTCTGGTTAGCCTTAGCCGTTAACAAACTAGCATGAGGCTCTGTATCTCAACACTCTATGTGCATAGACAATTTCAGCTAGCCACTTGTATGTATGGAATCCGTAAGAACTTCTCAATCATTCAGTTCTCCATTTATCAAACTGAAATTTTTAGTATGTGAATTTTTGAAATGTACAGTGAATAGGATGTTGCACTGGTGGCAATTCATCATGGAGCGTAATAAAATTAATTTGACCCAACTAGTGTAAAACTGTGTGGTTTGTAAGTGCCAGCTGTGGCACGGCTTTTAAAATAGATGTACATCTTGCTTGTGTGCTTTGGAAAGTAATTTGGGCTGCCCAGCCAAGTTCACAAAGCAGTAAACAGCGACTGTCAAATCGCAGTGGTTTTCATGTCTGGAAAGTTGGATTGTGCTAGCGAGTAAACACAATGAATAAGAATGTGACACCCTCTCCTCCTGGCACATCTCACAGCTGCTCACAGCTCCTCTGGAAACAGCTACGGCTGGGGGCAAGTGCAATAATACAGCAACGTTTCAAGGACAAACAAACGTGGCTTTGTTAATCGGGTGTGGGTACTAACCGGTTAACTCTTCTCAGTGGGTGCTGTGACTTGGAAGGGTTTTACAGATGTAAATCCTCCTTGAGTGTGCTGCAGTGCTTGGGCTCAGTGTGCTTTGGCCTGCTTCCTCTTCCGGAGCACCTGAAGAGCACCTGGCATTTCACATTTTTATCTGGTGTGCACTGCATTCTGAAGTTTATTGTTGCTCTGATGTTCAGGCTGTGAGCGGAAGACAGAGTTGAAATTGTTGCTTAGAAAGTGTGCTGAACTAATATATAATTTTCACTCGGAAAACAAAAAATGCTTTCAGAATGAGGTTTCTTTGTTTGTTTTTAATGTTTTTATTTGACAGTGGTTTACTTTCCCAAGTGAGATGTATGTGAAGGGGAAAAAGGAGATGTTCTTTTGTTTTCAAGGCTGTTACTGATCCATTGCAACTGCCTCTATCTAATCATTAGAGGAATTCCTGGTCTAATTAAAGCTCCTGAAGCTCAAGTACAGCGATAAGCAGCTTTATTTATAGAAAAGTGTAAATGGGCTAGGGAAGCTTAGATGATATGAAACCCCTCTCAAAAGGATGGTGCTATCCTCTAGCACTGCAGTGGGAACGCCTGTTGCTCTGTGTTTGTTTATTGCCTAAAGTTGTCTTCTGAGCAAAAAGAGTAATGCAAACCTTTCTCTAGCATTTCAAAGTGTGAAAACCTCTGTGCAGTTAGAGGAGAGTTTATATCAACAAACTTACTGTAACACATCTATGTTTTCCATCTCTTAGTTGGAAATAACAGATCTGAAATGTGAATGGACCGTGTGTGTTAAAATAGTTAAAATGGTGTCAGTGTTGAGATAGTTTTTTGACCAATTTCATTCTGTGCTGACTTTTACAGGATTTGCAGAGCAAAGTGTAGAGCAATTTATCAGAACAGCGATTTGTCCAGTATTGAGGTTCGTACTGTGGTGTAGTTTCAGCTAATCCCTGCAGGACAGGTAATCCTAAAGAGCTTTGTACGTACTCTGAATGGAGAAGCTTGGTATTTTGCATTAACTTTGTCTTCTCCCTTAGTGCTGACAGTCATACATGCCTGAAAGCTGTTCTGCTAATGCTCTGAGAAGTTTTCAGTGTCTTTGGAGTGTAACTCTTTAGCTGGTACTTTGTCTGTGTTTTCCCCTCAGTAAACTGTTTCTCCTGAGTTTGTAATTCAAGCAGTTTGTATTTAAACTTAGTACTTGAGGATTAGGGGGGGAGGTGTAAGGTTTTCTGAGAAAAAGCTTCAGAAGTTGTAAAAGATACAACAATTATGTTTTTCTGTGTGCAGGCTGAGGGACACAGTAATACCTGGAGTTTAAAGCTTGAGAATTAGAAATGCAATGCTTGTATCGTGTATCAGACGTGGAGTGTTTGCTCAAATGCGGTTGGCAGGCACTCGGAGTCAGCAGTTGGCTCTTCTGAATGTTGATGCCCAAAACCAGGCAACTACCAGAACAGCTGAGCTGCATTTGAAGCCCTTTGTTGGGAGTTGGGCCTTTCCCAGATGGTCAGGGTACCAGGTACACAGGCTGCTCAGACCCCCCTTCCACTGGATAATGCCATGTGGTTTTCTGGTTAGAATAGCCCTTTGAATGAGAACAGTGCTCATTTGAGCGAGGCAAGAAGTGACCCTCAGCATGTGTAGTCCTTTGACAGGATTCTGCCTTGGAAAATCTGTCTTTTTGAGGTCAGAAATGAAATGGAAAAAGCAGTCTAGACCCGGTTTACATTAACCACAGAACACTTTTTTCTTTTTTTAGTCTCTGGAGAATAACTTCAGGAGATTCAGGCTGGACACTAGAAAAAAATTCTGCCCAGAGAGGTGGTGGAGTCACCGTCCCTGGAGGTGTTCAGGAAACATTTAGATGTTGCAGTGTGGGACGTGGTTTAGTGGGGAATATTGGTGGTAGGTGAACAGTTGGGCTGGGTGATCTTGGGTGTGTTTTCCAACCTGGGTGATTGTATGATTCTGTTGTTTGTGGTAGGACAAAAGACATGTGCCCAAAGCAGAAATATGCTGACTAGATGTGTTCTCTTTCAAGGAGTGCATGAAGAATTAAGTTTCCACCTGCAGGAGCTGTACCACCCCAGTCCTTACAGTAGGCGTTACTGAAACTTAGTTACTGCCCCCAACATGTTTAAGAGGACTTCTGGAGAGCAACAGAACCACTCTGATACCAGCTACATTAAACTGGTTCTGTCTGAATTTGGTGTCTATAACCATGAGAACCGGCTAATGGTGGCGACTGTGTTGACAAAGAGTGTTTCATAGCTGGGAATTTGCTCTATCAAACTGTGCTACTGTGCTCTTTGCCACTGGTGTGCATTCCATAGAAATAAAGAGGAGGCATCACTTTCAGAGTGACACACCAAAATTGGTGCCAAGATCACGTGAAAGAGAAAATAAGGCCATGTTTTCTGCTGCTGGGTGTGCTTTTGAAATGAAGATGCCATTGATTAGTGCTCAGCATCACATCCAAGTCCTGTGGTGTAATATGTTGCTCCTTTCATATGTGAATCGATATAGTTCTTGGACAAAAAGCATAGTAAATGGTCACTGGACCTTAAACAAAGAACACATCNTCGTGTATCAGACGTGGAGTGTTTGCTCAAATGCGGTTGGCAGGCACTCGGAGTCAGCAGTTGGCTCTTCTGAATGTTGATGCCCAAAACCAGGCAACTACCAGAACAGCTGAGCTGCATTTGAAGCCCTTTGTTGGGAGTTGGGCCTTTCCCAGATGGTCAGGGTACCAGGTACACAGGCTGCTCAGACCCCCCTTCCACTGGATAATGCCATGTGGTTTTCTGGTTAGAATAGCCCTTTGAATGAGAACAGTGCTCATTTGAGCGAGGCAAGAAGTGACCCTCAGCATGTGTAGTCCTTTGACAGGATTCTGCCTTGGAAAATCTGTCTTTTTGAGGTCAGAAATGAAATGGAAAAAGCAGTCTAGACCCGGTTTACATTAACCACAGAACACTTTTTTCTTTTTTTAGTCTCTGGAGAATAACTTCAGGAGATTCAGGCTGGACACTAGAAAAAAATTCTGCCCAGAGAGGTGGTGGAGTCACCGTCCCTGGAGGTGTTCAGGAAACATTTAGATGTTGCAGTGTGGGACGTGGTTTAGTGGGGAATATTGGTGGTAGGTGAACAGTTGGGCTGGGTGATCTTGGGTGTGTTTTCCAACCTGGGTGATTGTATGATTCTGTTGTTTGTGGTAGGACAAAAGACATGTGCCCAAAGCAGAAATATGCTGACTAGATGTGTTCTCTTTCAAGGAGTGCATGAAGAATTAAGTTTCCACCTGCAGGAGCTGTACCACCCCAGTCCTTACAGTAGGTGTTACTGAAACTTAGTTACTGCCCCCAACATGTTTAAGAGGACTTCTGGAGAGCAACAGAACCACTCTGATACCAGCTACATTAAACTGGTTCTGTCTGAATTTGGTGTCTATAACCATGAGAACCGGCTAATGGTGGCGACTGTGTTGACAAAGAGTGTTTCATAGCTGGGAATTTGCTCTATCAAACTGTGCTACTGTGCTCTTTGCCACTGGTGTGCATTCCATAGAAATAAAGAGGAGGCATCACTTTCAGAGTGACACACCAAAATTGGTGCCAAGATCACGTGAAAGAGAAAATAAGGCCATGTTTTCTGCTGCTGGGTGTGCTTTTGAAATGAAGATGCCATTGATTAGTGCTCAGCATCACATCCAAGTCCTGTGGTGTAATATGTTGCTCCTTTCATATGTGAATCGATATAGTTCTTGGACAAAAAGCATAGTAAATGGTCACTGGACCTTAAACAAAGAACACATCTTTAGATATTTCCAGATGACCTTTGAAAAACTGGCATCCGTGTCTGAAAGGCATACTGTGGTTTAGAGAGGGGAGGGAACTAATGATTTTCTTGGCAGAAGGTCTCCATGCATACTCTCTGTTCTTAGAAAAGTATTTGAATATAGCACGTTATGCTGGTGATGTGTTCCTTGGCCAGATCACCTGTCACGTGTGGGTTACTGCTTATTCATTTAAAATTAACCTAGTTCTTTATGAATTACCCCAATTCCAATACAAGTTATGGGAGAAAGCAGAGTTCTGATCAGGCTAGGAATAAAGGAAAGTCACCAACAAAACTAAGTCCTCAGTGAGACGCCTGGGAAGCAGGCACAACCCTACTGTGTTGTAGTGACTAAAACTGAAATAAATCTATCCCAAGAGTGTTCAGAGATCTGCAAAAAATAATTAATAAGAAATGACTCCCAGTCTGGAGAATGAGTGAGAGTCCAGTAGAGCAAGACAAATGCTGAATGCAACCAGTCTGTGGTTTTAAAAAATGATTCCTTTTGTGCTACAATGTTTTCTGTGCTGACCTTGCAGGAGCCAGGGTGCTCTCGTGTCTCATGCTGAACCAGTGTCCTGCCCAGGTAATTCAGGTATTTTTCTTGTAGCACCCTGTTGTTTCTCAGCTCTTACTGCTCACTGTTCTGCTGGGGAATGTGCCTCAGTCAAACTGCCTGTCCTGTCTAGAGGTGGTATCTGGATCTGAAATTGATTTAGAGCAGCATTCCTTGTACCTCATTACAATAGACCCTGGCTAATGAGACATCTTCAGTTACACTGCAGAGCAAAATGGAGTGAGACCTCTGTATTCTGCCAGCTTCCAAAGTCTCGCCTCACTGTGCTGCTACCTGTAAACATAAGGTATCTTATGTAACCAAATGCTGTGTTTTTTGAACTTGCTTTTTGTGTTTGTATCTCACTGTCAGAACAGCCTTTCCATTGGACCTGAAGTTGAGAACAAATGAGGTACAATACTGAGATAACCATGTCCAGTTCTGGGCTCCCTAGTACAAAAAAGACAGGGATCTCCTTGAAAGAGTCCACAAAGATAATAAAGGGCGTGGAGCACCTCTCTTATGAGGAAAGGCTGAGAGACCCCAGCCTTGAGAAGATTCAAAGGGGATTTGATCCACGTCTATAAATACCTAAAGAGCGGGAGGCCAAGGGACGAGGCTGGACTCTTCTCAGCAGTGTGTGGTGATAGGGCGAGGGGAAATGGCCACAAACTGAAGCATAGGAACTTCTGCACAAATGTGTGTGGGAACTTCTTCACAGTGCAGTGACGGAGCACTGGCACAGGCTGCACAGAGAGGTGGTGGAGTCTCCTGGAGACGTTCAAGACCCACCTGGACACCTACCTGTGCAACCTGGGCTAGGGAGCTGCTTTGGCAGGGGGTTGGACTCCATGATCTCCTGAAGTCCATTCCAACCACTACAGTTCTGTGATTCTGTGAGATCACTGCACCTCTTCACAGTTCCTGATTTTCCAATGAAACTCGATTCCTTAAAACCTCCTTTACATCCTTCCCAAAGTGCTGAGCCCCTTGTCTTTAGCCCACTCTTCAGATGTCCCTGTGTAGACAAACATTTTGTTTAACCCCAATGAGGGTAGACTCCACTGAGCAGGCAGGCACCTAGCTGTGGGTGTCTCACCTGAAGTCAAATCTCAACCCAGCCTTCTCTGTGCCTTAGTGACACTTCTGCATAAGGGTGGTAACAGCCCATCAAAGATAATATAGAACATACAGCAGTGTGGTTGAGGTTGAAGGGACTTGGGAGGTCTTGTAGTCCAACAGCCCTGCTCAAGCAAGGCAGCATTAGACCAAGGTACTGCAGCCCAAAGAAGGGACATTTAAGGTATTATAAATACCTTGTTAAAATTTAATTCTCTCTTCACAAAATAAAAACACTAAGAATTGTTTTTCTATGAAACCTGATTTCAGAAGTGGGTGCTATTTTTAAGCATTCAAAAAAAGGCAAAATTCCCACCTCCTGAATAATAGCTACATCCCAGAGTGCATCTGAGCAGTTGGGTGGATTGTGGGTGTAAACACTGGGGCATGCTTTAAACAATGCTTTTGAATATAATCTCTTGTGCGATTAAAGCCCTGGAAACCCAGCTGCAGCATGCAGTTCTCTATGGATTTAGCTTTAATAAGCTACGTACGAAAGATGTGAGCTGGAATAGCATTTGGAACTTAAAGAGCAGCTGCTAATCCTGTGGAATACAAGTGAAATGCCCTCCCCAGGTTCGGCAGCACACCCCATCACAGCGGGGTCCCATCAGGAGAACCTGGCTGTGATGGACAGTGTCAGAAGCTTAACTGATCGGAACACTGAGTCCCTGGGAGGGCTGCAGGCAGCGCCTGTTTGAGCTGCAGCAACCCTCCCCTGTCAGCTGGCCATGTGTAACACAGCAGGCTTCACTGCTTGTGGGCCTTGAGCAGCCATGAGTTTCTCCCCGAAGATGTAAAAAGCGCTAATTTTGCGGGTGTAAGTTTACTGTACAAGTTGTTCTTACTTAACAAAGCAAGTGCTGCAGCCCTGTGGTAGCCGCGTGTCAGCTCCTTGTTTCAGCTGGATGAGCTCCATGCTTTCTTCCAAGTGTTGTGTTTGCCATATATTTTGGGATCCAAACGAAGGATTTCTTAAACTTGCTGTATAATTTTGAGTGAACAACTGTGCTGTCAGTTTAGAGGCAGAGAGGTCTTATGCAAATGCAGCTCTTTAAATCTGACCTCCTATGTTCCTGTCCAGGACAACGTCTGAACGCCTTGCTAAACAAAAGCTCAGAAATAGTCAAACTCCAAAAATCTTCATTCGGTTTAGGTATTTTCTCTGCGGGACAGCACTTCATTCAGGGTCCTGTAAGAGCTCTCCTAACAGTAGCCAGATCAGACTGCAGGAGGTTGTGTACAGGGCTCAGGCAGTGGAACATTGCTGCTCAAGTTACAAATGAGGGTTCACCACAGCTTTCACAGAAGTCTGTGCCTGAGATACTTCTCCACGTTTTGCTCCTTATATCAAGCACTGTATTTTATCCAACCACAGAGTCTTTCAACCATGTCTTATGTAGAAGTATTAAACTGGTGTGAGATCCTGGTATTAGCTCAACCAGTCAAAGTGTTGATGTGCTCTGGGAGTAGAGAGGAACAGGGGTGCAATAGGAAACACAGCAGTATGGCTTACGAAGTAGCAGCAGTGTCTGAGCGTGTGGTTAAATTGGTGTGTGATGGTTCAGCCACAGGTGTGGTGAGGAATAGAAATACCAGGCGGCTGAGAGGGAGAGTTTTATTATCTTCATTGAGCAGCTCTTGTGTGTATCATAGCTCCCTGCTGGGACACGTGCTGTGAGGTTCTCTCTGTGTTTCACCATGGTTCTTCTTAAACATATGCTGTCTCAGAGAATGCACCTGGGGTACAAATACATGGTTATACCAGAAGCAATTTGTGCAGTATATGTGATCAAAGCCCTGAAACACCCCCAGGGCACATGAGCTTTTGACAGAATTCACAGAGCAGAAACAAAGCCTGGAATTGCAGGCTTGAGGAGACATTTGTCAGGCTATCTGAGGTGATAACCCATTACACAGAAAGATAACAGTGTGTGCGAGAATGTATCAAGAGATCCACCAGTTCACATTACGGTTTTGGCAATTCTTGCAAGCAGGGACTTAAGTTCTAGAAAGGCCACAGCCCTGTAATGTCTAGAGAAGTCATCTGCAATAAAAATCAGGCTAATTCTGTACACTGCATTGCCTTTATTGAATTCCTCAGACTGAGATTTTTTAGCACTTAGAACAAACTTCATCCTCCAAGTTGTAACTATACATTTCATGTGTGGTGCAGGTGCTTTTGTAGCTGTAGGCATCTGTTTTCCAATAAAACATGTAGAAGATTTTTTTTTTTTAGAATAGAGCACCAAATATGTATTGAAACACCCTGTAGACATTTTGTTTTGAAGACATTCATGCTGAACAACATTTATTTAGGCTCATATTGGAAGTGTCAGTTTTATTTTTCTTTATCTGTCGGAGAAACCTCTCCATTCTGCTGATCAGACTTCCAGCCACTAGGACAGGACCTCTACCTGAAACACTCCCAGCAATTTAAAAGCTGTTCTGTAGTTTGATGTCTGCTGGGAAGTGTTTTCTTTATCTGTCATGAGACAAGATGAAAAGATGTTTTATTCTTTGTTCTAGTTCAGAGCTGGTGGGGAGGAAAAGGCAGCCTGATGGATCTTTGATTTGTTCCATCTTGGTGGTGGTGTGCTAGCTTTTCTTTACCTCATGGATTTACATCTCCCATGACCTAAGCAATGCTAGATGAGGATTAAAGGGGAAAGAAAAGATTGCAGGATGTATTTTAACATGACAACACAGATCCAAGAACATGTATGCGTTAGGGAAGGACTGATGCTGATGAGAGAAACGTGAGCCCAAGCTGGTAATGCTTTGATCACACTGATCTCACTCTGAGAAGAGGTACTAAACAGAAAAATGTCCCAAAGCAAGCATGGAAAAAGCAAGCCTTGTCTATGCAAAACACTGAAGTGCTTGCTGGAACAGCATAAAGGCTATAGTATCTTGAGTTCCTGATGAGTTTCATGTGGCGTCCATGCTGATATCATACAGGAAATTCTACCACGTGTCAGCCCAAGTGTTCACATTTTAATGCTTTACTAAATATGTTTTAATAGATGGGAATTCAGGGTAGAGCTACGGATTCAGCAACGTTTCCAGATAAAATCCATATTTTCTCATAAAAGCTGTCTGTAATAAATTATTCAACTTCTTGTTCTACTTTCAGGTAATTCCCAGCCTGCTTCAACTAAATCTGATGCACTGCTTTTAAGGTATAGTGATGTATCTGAAATAACATGTCCACATCCATTACTTGCTTTTAAATGCTAGCAATGGCCTTGAATTTGCGTCCTGTAATCTCAGGGCAGCAGGCTGAGAAGACAAGGCTTCAATGACTAACCATAACCCGTCAGAGTGGGGTGGATCTCATCTTCTTTTTTCTTTTCACGGCTCTCCCAGCCCCAGACACAGGACTGAATGGCCCTGTAGAGGTTTTCCATCCAATGATAATCTGTAGACCTTAATAGTTTCACCACCCTCCTCAGGAAGAAAGGAACCCTCCATTCCTCATCAAAAAGGAACTGAGAGAGACAAAGGCCATGAGTCAGTTCAAGGAATGCATTAACACTGAAATTCAAATAAAGAAATAATGTTACAGTCAAACTGAAATTATCTTGAAAGTATTTAGGACCTGAGAGAATGGCATGGAGCCACGTCAGAGGAGGATCAGTTTGGATGTGAGAAGAAGTTTCTTCACTAGAGGGTGGTGGGCATAGAAAAGGCTCACACAAAGGTGCCAGAGTTCAAGAATCATATGGACAACGCTCTCCGATGCAGGGTTTGATTTTTGGCTGGTAACGTGTGAAGCCAGGAGTTGATCCTTGTGTGTGGTAACCCTGTCATGGCACAGGGTTTGAACTTCAAGGTCCCTCCCAACCCAAGCTGTTCTATGATTCTGCGATTTTATGATTCTTGAGGGTCACTCCCAACTTTGGATATTCTATGACTCTGTGATTCTAATCTATCTGGAGAGAGAGTTAAGTATTTTACCAGCTTGGGAATCAGCTGATTTTGGAAATTGGATGTTTAAACATCCATTAAAATACAAAGGAGTGAAGTCCAGGAGTGTGTTTAGGCCAGTCCCTCCTATGGGAGTCCTACAGAAACTGCACACAAGAACGGAAAAGTCAGGCTGATACCCTCATTCTAAGATACATTCTATCCTGGAAGTGATGAATTGTCCCCTTCCTGTTGAAAGAGCCACATGTGACTTCAGTCGCTGTATCCCAGGCAGCACTACTTAATGCCAACACCATAAGACAATGCCAGAAAACTGATGGGCAAGCTGAGTGCCGGGGAAAGCAAGCTTGGGTCACTCAGATGCCTAGATCTGATAACAACCCCACATTCCAAATTACTTACCACCATCTCCTCTCTGGCACTGCTGCCTGAGTACACTGGTGGAGAATACAGCTGAGGGGCTGCACGGTGCAGGGGGGGTAGCTGGCTGCTTCAGGATTAAGCTGTGATCCAGTAGCTGTGTCACAGCTAGTTAACGTGCAGTAAGCTGTAGTCCTATTAATTTTTGAATGGATGAAATGCAAAGGGCCCAGTTCCCATAGCGGTGCCTACCCTGCATCTAAACTGTTACACGATGTAGAGCACTTCTGTAATATTAATGTGCTATGCAGTCACTCACAGATCATAGAACCACTGAACCATAGAATGGACCCTCCCTCCCAACACAGCTCGGGCCCTGTCACTGTCACACAGAGCAGAGCTCAGTGCTGCCCTTCTCCCTGTGAGAGCTGCAGCCGCCATCAGGCCTCCCCTCAGCTCCTCTGCTCTGCTCTGGGCAACCCAGGGGCCCCAGCCATTCCCCATATGTCTTCTTCTCTACACACTTCCCCATCTTCTCTCTCCTTTGAACACTCTCTAACATCTTTATATCCTCATATTGTGGTGCAACATACGGCACCCAGTGCAGGAAGTGAGGCCACACAGTATGGAGCAGAGCAGGACAAGCCTTCCCCTTGCCCAGTGGCAGTGCTGGGCCTGGTGTACCCCAGGGTATGGCTGTTCCTTCAGGCTCATGTTCAACTTGCTGACAACCAGAACCCCCAGGTCTCTTTGTGGCTGCTCTTTGAGGTGGACAAACCAGAATTATCCATTTTAAATGGTTCTATGGGTCCAGGGTGGATGGTACAAAAAATAATGTACTGTATTTTCCAGTCAGGAAAGACTATGCACCAAGAAAACTTTCCAGTGACAAATATAATGGATGATTGTTGAGGGAGACTAGGAGCTCCATCTACAATGTATTTTTAATGACTGATTTCATTATGTTTGATCTTGCCTTGGAGCAATGGTATCTCTGGAAGCACTTTCTAGAAATAACTTCTACATTCTGCAGAAGCAGGGAGCTGGCACAACTTGCACAGTGCCCTTGAGACACACCATGTATGATAGCAGCAAGCCAGTGGAGTGGAATTAGAGCCAGAGATTGTCTGACACCCAGCTGTGAGCTCAGTTCTCCATGTGATCCATGGGATTCATCGCAGTGGGAACCTGAGATCAGGAGCCACTGGCACAGCAGGGAGATGCAGGCTGCTCAGCTGTGCCAGGCTATCAACATCCACAGTTCTGTTGTCACAGGGATCACAAAGAGCCCAGGGTATGGATCCAGAACAATCTAAGCCAATCTAAATGCATGCTGTCCAGATAGCGTCACCTCCCTGTTTCTTGCTAGAGGTTCTCCTCTCTGCACCAACAGCACAGCACAGAACCTGTAACCAGTGGTCAAGGAGCCAAACCAGCAGAACACTGTTCTGTTTTTTTTTTGTTTCTAGGTTAGTTTTGTACATTGCTCCCCTAAGTATTTGCAGGTTCGGAGCAACAGAGGGACAGTAGTATGCAACCACAGGCAAATGGGCCACAGGGACTACCACAGTGCTGTTTCAGAACTGCACTATTCTCCTGGGGTCGTGCTGGTGCTGCATCTAAAATCCAGCAGTCGGTGTTTGCAGTGACTGGAACTCAGATTATTTTTGATCACTCTAAAGAAAATGAAGTTGGGATCATGAATAACTCGACCGAAGTTAAGCCTGTCATGAGATGTAGTCTGCTTGAGATGCAGCCTACGGAGCCACTGGGGACGAAAGAGAGTTGACTGAAAGTAAACTGATATTGCCCAGACAGGTGCACAATTCTGTGTGATAAACCTGGATGAAAGGCAGAAAACTTTGCACTATCTGAGTGATACTGCTGGTATCTGCCTGCCACGTGCAACCAAGACCGGCCTGCTGTGGTAAGTGAAGGTGAAAATGGAAAGCTGAAGTTTGGCGGAAGTGTTCAACAGTGTTTGAAACATGAGCACAGTTGCCTTTCAACTTGTTTGTGAAACACAGGAACATATGCATGTATCACAAATTTAAAGAGAAGTAAACTGAGACCTAGTAAGAGGAGTGATCCCACTTTGTGTACACATAAACACTTCCTTTGGGTGCCTGTGAAATTCACTGCTAGACATGTAGCTTATTTACAGGCCTGAAGAACATTCACTACAAAATAAAGTCATAGCTCTAGATCTTTCTCAGATAAAACCCCAAAAAGAAAAACCCAAAAAAGTATTTAGCCCTTTCCAGCTGGTCTGACCTATTACTCTCATGAGAATGTCATCATGGTTGCAGAAGGAAAGAATTTCTTGTCTATGGAATTTAGACTTTGGATATCTTCTCCACAAGAAATGTGGTTTTTCCTAGGAGCCACAAGCAGGTTATCCTGACTGAGTCTGGTGAAATGATCTCTTAGGCCTCTCCTTTCCCCACTGCATCCTCCTCAAGGTGGACAAGCAGTTCTGACTGTCCTCTCAGTTCTGCATATGCTTGTTTATTAGCTTGCTAAATCATAGAGATTGCACATTCCTGCACAGCTGCCTCACCCGTAGGGTTCCTTGTGAGTTGTTTTACCTTAATGAACAAAATTTCCTGCACTTGGACATCAGCTGTGCTTTTTTTTTTCTGTTTACACTGACATTAATTATATTCACTCAGCTATTCACCCAGTCAAAACAAACCCATCAGTTTAAAGGAAAAATAAATAAAAATGCCCTGTCTTACAGTTCCCAGTGTCTAGAGATTCTTCGAACGCATTTGAGCCAGTGTGGTCGTAAGACTTTGAGGCAAATCAGTACTGCTATCTCCAAGGCAAAGTAGAGGCTTAAGAAATTCAGCAGTTTACCCAAGTAGAAGCACAACCCAGTACATAGCCCCCAAGCTTGTCTCTAAGATAAATGTTCTGGCTCTTACCAAAATCCCAGAGAATTTCTGCTCTGACAATATTTTAATGATAAGCAAGTTTCTATGTGTCAGAGTTCTGTAGAAAATGATTCACTTGTGCTATTGAAAAGGCTTATTAAAATTCATATTCATTTTGAACTGAAAAGGCAAAATGTTACAGATAGAAATAAATACACCTGAGAAACAGGTTGTTGCCATGGTTTCAGTAAGGCCAGAATTTTTCCATATTCCCATTTTTCTTTTGGACCAATCCATCCTTTTCACACTGAAGAGTTACACACAGTTGCTTGGTGCTGTTTGCCACCACCCTCATGATAAAGTAAGACCTTTAACTGTGGGGCCTGCTGTGCACCAGCTGCAGTTCACTCCTTTACCTCCAAATTCCAGTGCAAGGCTTCATCCTCCCTGTCAAGGTCTCTTGGTTGCAAGTTTCCTGCTTGTGTGTGAGCCACCAGTCCTAGTCAAGAACTGAAAATTCAAAGCGAAGACATTAAGCTGGTAGTTCAAAGGAAGCTTGTAACATTAGATGAATGCATCTAAAAATGAATTCCTAAATGTCTTAAGTGCAGGATTTAGAAGACAAAGATCTATCAGACAAAAAACAGCTGGACTTCATAATATGTGAGCTGCATTTTGTTCCCTCTTGTACTCGGTTCTTGTTGGTATCAAGTGTAGATGGCATTAAGCTAGCATCTAGTGAAAGACTTTGGCTTCCATGCCATAATCTTTTTATAAAGCTGCAGCTGACTTGCACAGATTTGAAAATAAGATATCTTATTGCAAATTGTAGGAGCCTTTTACAACTTTCAATACTATTACAATTTGCAGATCTTGTACAGTTATCACATTTAATAGCATTAAAATAACAATGGCAGAACCTTCTGTGCCACCTGCTTCAAGCTCCTGCTACTGAAGATACCTTACCATACTGTCCTTTTTATTAGCTTCCTACATTAACATCAATTTTGCCCATTCTCTTTATAATGAGAAAGCTCCTTTAACAACTCTTGTGTTCCATTAAGAAATTTCTTCTGATTTCTAATCCAAATGTAGCCATGCCCAGTTTGTATCTATTGTTTCTTTCTACTGCTAACACTGTCCTGTGGCTGAATAGCTCTTTCCCCTTTGCAGTATTTATAGACCTGAGCTGAAATCCTTTTGAGCCTTTGTTTGGCTAGACTGATCCCACCACCTGTTCCCATTTCTTCTCATAGGATACCTTCTCCAGCTTCCCAATTATCTTAGCCATTTTCTGTCTCGCTTCCAATTCAAAACAATTTGTCATGACTGTTAGTTACCAGAATTGTACACACTCTCCCAGATGATGTTTCACTTAGGCTTACCCCCAGGAATAGTTCTTGGATCTACTTCTCCCATTACATCCACCAACTGCAGGTACTTTAAGGTAGTTAGGAGTCATCTTCTCATCAACCCTCGGAAAAGTTTTCTCTTTTGGCTGGGGAGCTGCTGTACATTAATCATTATTTTCATCTACCTGACAAACTTCTGAGGAATCCATATGAGTTTGGGAGTGGCAGTTTTGAATACTCACAGCTTCTCTTCTATGTTGAGGTGGCTGGTGTGCGGGTGAGGGAGGGTCCTTGGCAGTAACCCCCTGCTCCCCTCCACCTTACATCTTCCCAGGTTCCAGGTCATCTATCCTCCAAAAAATCTTGCTAGAACTGTGTGCATAAGCTCCTCTGGCTTCCCATCTGCATGTAGCACAGACCCAGGCTCCAGAAATGTAGGTGGCTTCATCCAGAAGGAGCTCTGCTGGCCACCTGCCCTGCTCGGTGGGAAGGAGGCCCCTCCATGGGGGTGAACTGAGGGGTGAACTGAGTGTGTTGCTGGACCAGCACATCTACCCCTCGCTGAGTGTCCAGCTGCAGGGGAACGCAGGTCACTATCCAAATGTTTTAACAAGGAGCCCAGCAGGTGGGCATAAAATTTCAGAAGACACAAAACCAGAATCTCTTGGACTTCTTCAAGTTTGTTTTCCTTCTATAAGCTTAGGCACTTCTCCAGATGATAAAGCACGAACTAAAGGACAACAATTACAGGTACTCATTAAGCTGATGCTTCGGGACATCAGTTCTTTTGCACTGTTTTACAGCACAGGTGCTCACATGCCAATATAGCACAGGGAAGATTCACAGCACGAGGCTGCAGCAGAGGGAATGCTGTTGGTCAGAGCACATAGAGCATGGGGACTTGCAGCACCCTGCTTCAGGGCAGCCAGGTGACTGCTGGCCTTTGTGTCACACAGCACAGGGCAGCTGGTCGGTCTCAATCACAGAGTGTAGCCTCTGTGGTTTGTAGGATCCCCCTCTCCCTCACCAGTCTGTATTTGGGGAACACTCACAGGAGACATTCAGCTCAGTGTAAAAAGGGGAAGCAGGTTTTGCTTTTTTCCTTCATCAAAAAGCTCCAGTATTTCTGCTTTTCAGGGGGCTGGCCATTTCTGCCATTCACAATGAGACAAATAAAGTTCTAAGAACATGTAGGCTGTTCCTAAAGACACTCTAATCTGCTGCATTCTGCTGCTTCTTTACCTCTTTGGTGACCCAGAGCCTCTTTGTTCAGGCACTCAGTCCTGATGAAAGCACATAGGCCACATAGGCCAAACAGAAGTCAGCCAAGCCTTCAAAGGAGGTTGTTTTCCTTCCTGTGACTGAAGGAAAGGGTGTAAAGAGTGACATGAGCTCAGCAGCAGGCCCCAGGCCCCAGGCCCCAGGGAGATGCACAAGTACAGGGTGTTTGTACCCAGCAGAGCTGAAACTCAACAGGAGCACAACTTGGCAACCCTCCACTGCTGGCCTGTGCTAAACTGGGAGGTGACACGGTATCTCCCAGGGCAGTGCTGTGTGCTTGTCATATGGTGCTCCCTCGCCTATTTGAAAAGAAAACAAATGGCTTCTTGGAAGCTGTTTGTGCTCCTGGGAGGAGAGGGAGCAGGACTGCAGCCCACCCAAGGAGGGAAGGAGCTGCCATCCCCTTCAGCAGGGCATCAAATGTTAACAAGGTGTATTTAGGAGCCCTGCCTCACAGCTCTGCTAGGAGACAGGCTTTGAAATGCCTCCAAGTGAAAGTGCTGTGAAGTTTATGTAGGCAGAAGGTAATTACTCAGATTAGAATTTGGCCAGGACACAGAACTGACACTTCATGAAGGAGTGTGCCTCAGGAGCTTAAATAACCACAAGCGATCGGCGCTTCTGTGACTTCACATTTTAGCTGAAACACTAATCTCCATCAGCAGAGCAGTGACGGGGACAGGACTGATGAACAAGGTGTCAGCAACTGCAGGCTGCAGCTTGGACTGTGTCAATTTCTCTTCCCCTTCTCAAATATATGAACTGTAAAGAAGTAACTCACTCAAGCCATTACTGACCTGAAACATGCATTCTAAACCTCCTTTACTTTTTCTAGGTTTTATCCTCTTTCCTCATCTGCCACTTTTCAGTATTCCTTTTGTCTGAATTATCCTCCTTTTTGATATCAGTTTTCACTTCCTATGCAATTACTTTCCTCTCTTTTCCTTCTTTTCTCTTTCCTTGAAGTCTTTTTTCCATTTCCTTGCTTTCCTCCAAGTAGTCTTCATCGTGCTTCCCCTGAGTTCTCTATCTTTCATTGCCTTTTGAAGCTACTTAGTTGCTTCTGTCATTTCATTAAACATTTTGCCGCTTCTCATCCTTCACAAAGCTGCTTGAGGTTGCAGATACCTTCCTGATGATGGCTGCATTCTGGCTTTGCTTCCATCCTCAAAAGATCCCAAGTTCCAGCTTCTATTTGGTTGTGGTATACTGACCATATATTATTGTTTTTTTATGCTATGGGAGACTGCCACTATAAAAGGCATTAAAGACTACTTTTGAGTATCATATTTCCTGTGACAGTAGGTTTTGACCATGAGAGAAGAGGAATAATGTTGGGAAGTGTTTCAGTTAGTTGTATATTGCTTTTGGTTAGTTCTACTCAATGATGACCAAAGCAAATAAATCTGAAATAGAAAAGAAATCTTCATTATTTTCTTGCTGTAACACTGACTTCTCAGGCAATTCACAAATGCATGTTTTCTCTGTTACACTTTATCGCCTTCTTTCTGCAGAAATCTGTCTGGTGAATATTTCCAGGTGCAATTTTACCCATATTTTTTCAGAACCACTGCAATGTTGCATAACCAAGAATAATCACTTCTGTGTGGTTTCATGTAGAAGAAAGATTAATTCTGTTACTTATTGTTGCAATAAGTAAACTAATTAATGTTTACTTGCTTTTTAAAAACATGTGCCTTCTTGACCTTCAATATCTTGGCCACTGCTTGTTTACATCTTGTTAACACAGCCTTCACATTAGCTGAAGCTGGCAGAACCGTGTCTAATTAGTCAGAGCAGAGCTAGACTGTCTAGTACTACATGAAGACCATTGTCTACAATGAGATACCATCAGCTGTGCATCTCCAGATCGTATTGGCTCATCTTCCACCATGTCATATTGACAATTCACACCCAGCTCATTGCTCAGCCAGTTCCTTATGAACACCCTCTTCTACCTGATTGCTAGTTTGCTCTTTTAAGTTTCACTGTCTGTCTGAATCTCTGTTCTGGGCTACAGTTCAACTGAACTACAGTTCAATTGTTCACTCACCCTTCCTTTTCTGTTACATAAGTGTTGAGGACTTGGTACACAATACCAGTGGCCTGATACAGCCCACTACTTGATCTGAGTTGTACATAGCCTTATGAAAGCATATTCTTTTCTATGTCAGTATGAAATTGCACTAATACAGGCTCAGGGGCAATCCACCAAATAAGCCCCATGGATGTTGTTGAGGAAGATCTCAGGTTCATTCGTGAGGGAAGTTCCTAATGTTCATGAATTTGCCACAAACATCTGACAGGTTTTTACACACAAAAACTCAGGACTATGTTTCTGCTTAAAAGCTTCAAACTGCATTTATTGTAAATTCATGAAAAAGAAAAAAGAAAAAGAAACCAGATTGGTAAACTATTACATTTCATTGTGAAGAACTTGTCCAGTGATTTGAAATCAGATATTGAAAAGAATATCTAAATAAGCAGCAATTTCCCAATAGAAATCTCATTAAATAAAAAAAGAAAAATATCTCCATATTTACAGATTATAAGGCAAATGTATTTTTGAAGCACTGATTAGTAGTTAGTGGGTTTATTTCTTATAAAGGAAAAGATAAATTGTTCAAATCTAAGAGAATGCTTTAGAAGCAGCTTGCTACACAGTCTATTTTACCACCGGCGAACAGCCCAACAGCCTTCCCTTGGCTACTGCAGTGCTCTGCTTCTTCCGTCATCCGGGCTTTCACCGAAGGGCTTCTGGTACCTCCACCTACAGAACGGGGAGGGGGGGAATCTCATTACATTTCTTGGACAGTCTGTAGCTCAAAATCCCTCCCTGAATTGCTGGCCCTCTCTCAAGATCTTTCTGCTAATGCGCATCCTGCAACAAGCCTGAATCTAAGGAAAGTAACCCACTGTATGTGGCAATCTCAATTAAATAGAAATCAGTGAGCTGAGAAAAACCTTATTAGAGGAAAACAGCCTCCCAAGTATTTCATGTTCACATTTCCAGGAGTGTTTTTATTAAATATCTACATACTAAAATTAATTGAGCTTGTACTATATCCAATCCACAATCGGTTACCGAAATAAGATCTCTTACTTACCCGCCTTAGTTGTTTTATGCTGCTTGCTCGAATTGCTTCCATAAGGTTGTCATGGAGNTTTTGCTGGTGCTGCTTTCCTAGGGAGCTTTGGGGAGGACCAAGGTGAGCTCTTAGGTGACGTGTACGGTGAGGAACGAGGAGTGCCTTTCTGCAAGGCTTTGGTCTTTGGGTTGATAGCTCCATCACAACTATACTCTTGTTGCCGTTGCTCCTGCATACGCTTTTGCCTTTGTTTATCCATATTTCTTGTCAGGATACTTGTCATGCTCATTCTTGGGCCAGCAAGGTCAAAGTGGTAGCCCAGCTTGACCAGAGTGGTGTTCTCTTTCAACAGTTTAACTATGTCCATTTCCACCTGGCTGCCCATGATATGCCTTTGGTTGTGGAACCGTAACTCTGTTAGAACCTTGTTATGCTGCAGAGCCCTCATGATGGCCAGAACTCCTTTGCCTGTGATAAAATTTGACTCAATATTCAGACTAGTGATATGTTGATTTACTTTTAACATGCCAGCAATGGCTATTGCGACGTTGTCATCAGCATGTGTGTTAGCCAGGCTGAATGACTTAACTACAGTGTTGTCCCTCAGGGCTTGAGAAAATTGTATAAGCATCTGCGAAGTAATATTTTCAATGTTGTTTAGATTAACCTCTGTGGTCTCAGGGTCATTGCTCCGAACTTTTTCCAAAGCATCCTCAATAACTGTTGGATTTCCACATGGGTGGATGGCGCTGCTTTTAAAGCTCAGATTTTCAGCGTCTTTCCCATCGTGGCCATTGAACAAGTTTTCACTGTTCTTCGCGTTGCTGCACTTCTTGTGTCTAACATGGCCAGAACTCCTGCCATCCTCACAGTTCACAGATCTTTCACTAGCTGCAGAATTTTGTTTTTCCTCGTCCTCGTCATCACTGTCATCTTCCTCTTCCTCTCCCTCCTCCTCTTCTTCTTCCTCTTCGTCATCCTCTTCAGTATATGCCTCCTCAGACACTTCACTGTTGCTTTCTGTGAAACATTCTTCTTGAATGTCTTCTGAATTGTCTTCTTCTTGCTCTGAATCCTGAACAGGAACGTAGGTGTGGGTGTTAAACATGACTGCAGTAACGTAGCTACCGCTTTTTTCTACAAAAACTATTATCTTGGAACTTTAAGTTAATGCTGAAAGCTAAAAATAAGTTCCCAGAAACAAAGCCAGTTAAGTGAGCAGAAAAACTATGTCAGCACCTACCACGTTATTATCAATATTTCTNCCCACTGTATGTGGCAATCTCAATTAAATAGAAATCAGTGAGCTGAGAAAAACCTTATTAGAGGAAAACAGCCTCCCAAGTATTTCATGTTCACATTTCCAGGAGTGTTTTTATTAAATATCTACATACTAAAATTAATTGAGCTTGTACTATATCCAATCCACAATCGGTTACCGAAATAAGATCTCTTACTTACCCGCCTTAGTTGTTTTATGCTGCTTGCTCGAATTGCTTCCATAAGGTTGTCATGGAGAGACCTTTGTGGGGTGGAGGGTCGGGTGGAGGGTCGTGAACCTTCTTCTGATTTTCTGTCTGAGATGGATTTTAGAGAATCTTTAATTTCTTTCAATATGCTGTTCTCATGTTTTTTGCTTTTTTTGCCTTTTTTCTTTTTCTGTCCATTCTGTAAGGCTTTTTTTGAACTTTCTTGCTGCTTGATAACCTCAGCTATGTTCCTGGTTGGTGCTTTCTTGTCTGGAATNTACTTTTAACATGCCAGCAATGGCTATTGCGACGTTGTCATCAGCATGTGTGTTAGCCAGGCTGAATGACTTAACTACAGTGTTGTCCCTCAGGGCTTGAGAAAATTGTATAAGCATCTGCGAAGTAATATTTTCAATGTTGTTTAGATTAACCTCTGTGGTCTCAGGGTCATTGCTCCGAACTTTTTCCAAAGCATCCTCAATAACTGTTGGATTTCCACATGGGTGGATGGCGCTGCTTTTAAAGCTCAGATTTTCAGCGTCTTTCCCATCGTGGCCATTGAACAAGTTTTCACTGTTCTTCGCGTTGCTGCACTTCTTGTGTCTAACATGGCCAGAACTCCTGCCATCCTCACAGTTCACAGATCTTTCACTAGCTGCAGAATTTTGTTTTTCCTTGTCCTCGTCATCACTGTCATCTTCCTCTTCCTCTCCCTCCTCCTCTTCTTCTTCCTCTTCGTCATCCTCTTCGGTATATGCCTCCTCAGACACTTCACTGTTGCTTTCTGTGAAACATTCTTCTTGAATGTCTTCTGAATTGTCTTCTTCTTGCTCTGAATCCTGAACAGGAACGTAGGTGTGGGTGTTAAACATGACTGCAGTAACGTAGCTACCGCTTTTTTCTACAAAAACTATTATCTTGGAACTTTAAGTTAATGCTGAAAGCTAAAAATAAGTTCCCAGAAACAAAGCCAGTTAAGTGAGCAGAAAAACTATGTCAGCACCTACCACGTTATTATCAATATTTCTTTCATTTTCTTTAAAATATGTATGCTTAATGTAGATCAGCTTAGCTTTACTGATGTCAAAGACCACTCCCAAGAGAAAACTTGATACAAGATGTTGTGATATGCATGAACTTCATGCTGTCTATGATTCAGCATGTCTGCAAGGGGCTGTTATGGAACCGTCCTTGCCAGCAGAAACACAAGACTGCAATTTCAGAACGAACGTGATCTGTGATCGACAAATTTGTTGATTTCGTAAACATTACACATCAATGCTCGTTCTCCCTTGCATTTATTAGCACACCCAAAAAACTAAAAACCATGATTTAGAATACAAATAGTGTCTGCATGTGTCAACATGCATATTGATGTGCAAAATAATATGGAATTGCAGGAGTTACACAGAAAATACTCTGGATGTTCTAAAGGTTCTAAAGACAGTTCAAAGCTATTTGTGAGGAAAAAATGCAAATGCGTTCCCACAGCTAACAAGTAATCATCTCAGTAAACCCCAGATCACTTCATGTTTGCCAAGAGATCAGACACTGGTCCCAAACAGCTCTCAAGACAGCTCCAACACTGCAACATGTTATAACTCATTGCCCAAGCAATACTTTCTTTTCTAAACTCCAAGGTTATTGCAGCGAGTTTTGTGGGCACCAAAACATCAGTTTTGGGTTCACTTCTCAAATTCTGTCAGGTGCCCTCAGCAGTTGTGGCAGCAGAGAACAGTAGTGCAGGAGCAGCACAGTCTGTGCCCCAGGAAAGCCCCTTCTCCACTTGGAGAGCTCCAGGAGCATGGCTGTGTTGTTTGGGCCCTGACTGAGCCCTCGAGCTACAACCAGCCCTCAACCTCTTGCCCAGAAGGATTGCTCACGTGCTTTGTTGTCTACTGGACAAGCCGCAGTGTAACCCCTTTTATTTACATTGGTAAATCCTTACCAAATTTTAAAGGTAGAACTACCTTATCACCATCCCTGTTTTAGTCTTTGTAAAATACTAAAGGGAGAGTGGGTATACGTTGTGGAGACGCAGTGACTGGGTTTTATGTTTCTGGAAAACACAACTGTTTCTAATATGGTAGCTTAGTTTTAGAAAACATGAGCAGCTTTAAGTTTGCTTAATGATCTGGTTCTAAAAACACTGAAAGATATAAGTCATAGTAATGACAGATTGCACGGTATTGTTCCACAATCTTGAACAGATTTCAGTGTTGGGACACACGTAAAACATATGGTGCATGTTAACGTTAGTATAAATTTGACTCCAATGAAACAAGACATCAAACTGTGCCCACTCACTGTCCCTGAGAGCTCAGTGCATGGAGGGTGTGTGGGGTTCAGCCCCATTGCCCTGCATATTCTGAGCAGGAAGGCACTGCACTGCATATGGAAACAAGGCTGTGTTTAAGCTCAGTTTATTATGACACTGAGATTTCTATCTGCAGCTTCTGCACAGGTATGCAGCCTTTTAAAAGCTGAAAACACCAGCTACCCAGGAAATCATCTTTATGGTATGCTTTTATCTGCTCAGACACATACACTCACAGCCTTCAACATAACTACACATGAGCAGAAGCTTGTTTCAGCAAAGGACTGCTGCTGGCAGCCTGCAGGGCTTCATCTTACTTCTTGGTAGCACCTCGATGAAAAGTTAGGCCTGAGATAGTCAGTATATAGAGAGAAATACCTCTGAAGGGCAAGGCACTCCCCCTAAATGGCTATCTATATTATTTTGCCTTCTGTAAGGGCTGATGTCTCACCACTAACAATAGTAAGAGCACAAATAGCTATCTTAAGTAAGGTGTAACTTTCGAACAGTTGAGGGCAAGGAGATTGCTTTCAAGAGACTCAGAAGGTGTTTCTTATTGCCTTCAGCAGAGTGAGCATTTGTGCCTTCTGCATCTGCAGGTGAACATTTCCCTATTTATGAAAACATTTAGAAACCCGTTTCTCAGATCTGAAAATATAAAGGCATTGCCAAGAGCTATTAGGTTTAGCCAGGACGCACTGTTAATGCTATACAGGCATGGAAAAGCTTTATATGACATGGAACAAGATGTATACAGAAAGTTTTTGGAACCATCCAGGTTTCAGATTCCAGGCTCAGCTGAAAAAAAGCATTCATCTTGCCATTCCCTTCCTGGGACTTGACAAATAGGGAGTGAAGCCCGCGTCTGCAAGCTGATACTAACGGTCTGATGACAGCTAGTGCTCTGTGTGCTTGCCTGCAAAGCACCATTCACCAGGAGGAAGGAACACTGAATTTAAAGAGACATTTAAAGAAATCCTGACTATTATTGTTATAAACTAATTTAAGTCCAAGTGATTTTTATCTAAGAAAATATTTTATCTAATGCACTGACTGTAATTATTTCCTTGCAAGTGATCTGAACTCTGGGATCAAGGCTGTTTGAAGTTGAAAGTACAGTTTTGCTTTCTTTATCTTTTTCTTTTTTCAAAAAATATTTAAACATAGGAAAACACGTCCTTGTAAGTCAGAACGTGGTACAGAGCAGTGCTTAAGCATAAAAAACGTACTCACATCCCCAAGACCTTGCTTTACTTTGAAATTACACAGAGCCTTCATAAAGATAAAGATTGCTTTTTGAAAGAGCCCCGGCTCGCAGTCTGTTTTTGTAAGGGCTCAGTGGATGCCAGTATGGCCATTAGCTTAGGCTGATAGTGCTCATCACCTGCTGAGACTGAGTCCTTGCTGTACTTTGTGGCTCATGAATCAGCACTTATTATGACAGTTTTTACTTGGGGGAATTAATTACTTGACAAGTAGCTAAGTTGTTCTTAGGGGAGCACAGGTGTTTAACCTATTCCCTGCTCCAGGCCAACTTCTGAATACCTCACAGCCACCCTCTGACCACCACTGCCAGCAGACTCTGGAGCCAGGGATGCTCAGCAGCACGACAACCCTGCTGGCTGCAATGCCGCTTCCTTCCAGAGAGTGTGGAGCCTCTCAACCACTTAACTTCTGACATGTATTGTATTCAAAATCCTCATCTTCATATGCCTTCCAGGAGTCAGTATGTATATGTTTTGTAAGTAATTAGGTTTTAAACAAAAGGAAAACGGCCTTACAAATGCCGCAAGAGACAGAAAGATCATGGCAGGGAGGAACAAGCCCCAGTAGTGTCTGGGCACGGAACGCCTGGTGCCTTACCTTCTCACACGCACCCAGCCGCTCTTTTTCCAAGAGCTTTTTGGTCTCCCGCTCCCAGTAGGCCATCAGCGCTTCCCTGCTGAAAGTCCCAGTGGGTGTTTTCTCTGTCAGACTCTTCTGCCGTTGTCCTACGGGGAGGTTGCGGTCGGGCTCAATGTCCTCCAGTTCCCGCTCCAGCTCTTTCAGCTCCTCTTCCGTGAGAGAAGCGAGGAGCTCATCCTCGTCAATGTCCTCATATTTGCTAAGCTCTCTTCTGTAGCCAAAGGTAGACATGGTCCCGTTGGGTCAGGCTGGTAGGGAACTGGAAGGATCAGGCATTCACAAGAGCCAGATCGAGCACACCGCGTCCCGTTTGGTCAGCAACTGTTTCTCTGTGTAGCTGAGGCACCCTTTTAAGAGTAACCACTGGGGGCTTGCGACAATGTGCGGAGGGATGAAAGCATGCTCCGTTTTAAGCATCAGACGTCAGCCAGACATCTGAACAGAAAGAATGTCCCTCCACTGGTGTTCGCAGGTCCTTGGAAGAGGGGATTACTGACACAGTGACCATTGCCTTATTTAGAGCAGCAGGCTTGCGGGGGGTGGGGAGTGGGGAGAACGCTGCCGGCCTCATGCCGGCCTCGCCTCTAACAACAGGGGGGAAGAGCCGTGAAAATCCACATAATCCCAGGCTGCCGCAGGGCTGCGAGTGGAACGGGCTCACTGGGGCCTTGCTGGCATTCTGGTGACACTGCCATCACAGCGTGGCATCGGCAGGAGCGTGCAGCTGGAGAAGGGCTGCCGCCCATGCCTCACCCGCCACACGTCACTTGGTGGGGTGCCAGCCAATTCGCCTTGCTCCAGTGATGGCGGGATCGAGTCATTCCTCCACAGCTGTTGCCAGATGTCGTCAGTGGAGAGGGCTGCATGCTGCGGCATCTCACCGAGGACTGGGGTGGCTGGGCCCTTGTGGCCCCGGCTTCAGTAGTTGGACAGACTCTAGCAAATGAAGGCATCTGGTGGGCATTTTGGCCAATGGCTGTGGCTGGCAAGAGGTGACAGATGGCAGCTGGAGAACACCCTCACATTCATATCTGCATCTACATGTGTGTATATATATATCTATGTGTACATTTTTCCAGCATAGGGATATGATAATGTTCTCACACACAAGCTTGAGCATAGAACAATGGATATATATGTACATTACTGTATTATTCTGACTTTATTTTTAGAGAGAGGTATCTTCCAGTATAACAAACCATAGAATGAAAGCTTAAACTTCCCACTGCCATTTTTCTTTTTATTAACATAAAACAAACAAGGTTTTTTTGAAATACCCAACCCAGCAAAATCTGCAAACCAGTGTTCAGAGAGAGAAAGGGAGAAAGAAAGAAAGATGAAGTTGGTTCTGGTACAAGGAAGGAAGGTGGCATCTGTGATGATAAATGTTAGCATAATGAAATGATAAAACACATTTTTTTTTAATTTTTAGTTAGTAAAGTCAGTATTTAATGTAAATGTAATTGAAAATAGTTTGAACTATGCTTTTGTTCAGTATTAACTCTTTTCGGTTAGTGTGGACTGGGCAGTAGATGAACAATTAGCCAAACTGTTCATTCAGGTTAGTTATGATTCATACTCCTCCAAAGGAAATAGAAAGGGAAGGGTGAGCATGATTTTCATTAACAGAGCTTTTAGATAAATTTCATAGAATCATAGAATGGTTTGGGTTGGAAGGGAAATCAGGGCTCATCAAGTTCCAACTCCCCCGAAACAGGCAGGGTTGCCAACCACTAGATCAAGTACTAGACCAGATTGTCCAGGGCCCCAACCAACGTGGCCTTAAACACCTCCATGGACAGGGCATCCGCAGTCTCTCTGGGCAGCCTCTCTCAGTAAAAAACTTCCCCCTGGCATCTAACCTAAATCTCCCTTCCTTTAGTTTTAAACCATTCCCCCACTGACAAAACTATGCCCACTGACATAAATCGATACTTGCTGAACATTTATAGAGAACGAACATTGGATGTGAGCACAGTGAGGCTGTGGGTGGTGCATTTCAGCAGTGGCAACAGTGACATGAAGGACAAGCCGTGTTCTGGATGGCCACGCACAGCTGTCACACCTGAAATGAAGAGTGTCTCGATCAGCTCATCCAGGCAATCAGTGGATAACAACCAGGAATTGTGTACAGAGCTGAATATCGGCTTCAGTGCTGCTGTAAATGACTGTGGCAACGTTGGAATATTGCAAAGCTTATGCGAGGTAGGTCCCACAAATGCTCACACAGGAACAGAAAGAGCTCTAAGTTTGTTGGGATCTATTGAAACAATACGAGTCTGAAGGTGACATGTTCCTGGATTGTGTCATCAAAGGTGATGAGATTTGGTGTCATCACTACAAGCCAGAGTCAAACAGCAGCCCACGGAGTGGTGACAGGTGAATTCCCCATTGAAGAAAACCTTTCTCTTGCAACACAAGTCAGGTCCCATCCCAATTTGAAGACTGGAGCACACTGACAATCTTGGCTGGACTGTCCTACCACACCCACCATATAGTCCAGATTTGTCACCTCCTGATTTCCATCTTCTCGGGCCAACGGAAGATGGACTGTGTGGGCAACATTTTTCTACTAATGACACCATCACAGCAGCTGTGAAACAGTGGGTCACCTCTGCTGGTGCAGGTTTTTGCAAGAGCAGAGTGCAGGCTTCTGCTCGTTGCTGGAGTAAATGCATAGCTACTGGTGGTCACTATGTGGAGAAACAGTTTTGTAGCTGAGGGTTTGCTCTATCAAATATCATTATGATGTTCTCTGTATCTGTTGTAGTTTCTGTGGAAATAAATAGGAGGCATTGCTTTTTTAGTGATCTGTGTATTTCAAGCAGTGGCTTAGGAAATGTTCTGCTTTTCAAAGGCCTCCATAACTTGTTGGCCCAGTTCTTGAAAGGAAGAGAGCAGTGTCAGATCGGCAGTATGCATCAAGGCAAACCAAGGCAAAATCCACAGCTTAAACTTCACTTTTGGTCTGATGAGCACAGGGCAAATAATAGGAAAGCATAGCGAGTGCTGTACAACCTTGTCCTCAGGCGTGGGACATGGCCTGTCCCCAGGACACTGGCTATTTCAGTCACAGCTCCCGAGGACAGCCTGTCAGACAGACAAGTTGGCTTGTATCGAAACGCCAACCCACACTGCAGGAATGGGTCCAATTGCCATAGAACATGTTAAAAACAATGCAGCCACTGCACGTCTGGGCTTTCCTGTTCCCTCCCATTGTGCATTCTTGCCTTTCCCCACCTCTTTTGCACCCCTATTCCTTACCTAGTGTCTTCCCTGGCTGCAGCCCCCAGGCTCCATTCCCAGTGTCCTCACTGCCGTGGCCTTCCATGCCTCCTTTCCCTGACCTCTCCTTCCCTCCCCTCATCGCACATCCCCTCCTGTCTCACACTCCCTTCTCCACCCTCCTCCTATATATGTATGTAAATAGAGATAACTATCTCAATTTCCGTCTGCTGCCTCTGCAGGCCCAGGTGGAATGCGGAGTCAAATGGCCAGAAAAGACAAAGGGTCAGCCACCTGGTGTCCGAGTGGGACTGCCAGCCTGGCAGACTGATGGCACAAGCTGCTGTAGCTCCTGCTATCAAGAGGCCAGCGTTACTCTGGAAAAGTGTGCACAACATACTGTTCTTGAAAAGGATGTGTCATCACCTACATTTAACAGTGCTATCAGCGCTGCAAATGGGATAAAGCACGCACTTGAAGGGGTTGGAAAGAACAATTTTTCAGCTGATTTTCTCTATGCCAGATTATTCTGCCGTCCATCATCTCTACTGGTGTTGTTGTAAACAGGGTTTTATAGGGAGGAAAGACCTCTCCCTTCAGCTCTGCCGGGGAAAATAAATAAATGTGGGATGAGTTCAAAGATGACTGTGAACCAAAAGCAGCATTTGGTCAGGAATCAGGCTCCACAACCTCATTCAGTGACAGATTTTTCCTGCTGGGCTGTGTCAGCACACCCTAAGGCCAGTAGGAGGACAGATTCCAGGTCCTGATTGTAGCTTAACAACTCAGACCCATCACAAACAATGATCAGCTTTCACTCAAAAATGTGTGCACGTGGACTGCCTTGCTGCTCAGATTCATTTTGAAAACAGCAGGTGGGAGAATCAGCTGCTGGGAAGGCAACCAGAAGTCTAGAGAACATCACATACCACCAAGCCGTGGGGCAACCCCTAATCTAATGCATTTTGGTGGCAGGAGTGTTGGGTCGCCTTGTGCTTATCCAGAAGACTGAAGAGTCATAGAAATACATGTCATAGTAAAGTCAAAGACAAAGTCATAGAAAATAAATGAAAGCTGGTGATGGGAAGGATGCAAGGATGCATCTTGGAAGGGGACTCAAGAGGTGAAGCTGACTGCTGGGAAGCATCAGGGAAGAAAATACATCTGGGTACAAATAAAACCATTTCTGGACTAACAAATTCCCCATCCTTTGATTAGAAAAGGGAAAAGGTGTGATCAACCTGCTTCTCTCTGACAGCACAAACTATTCTTGCCACGGTTTTGCTCAAAGTAAGCTCCACATCTCCAATGAGTGTCCATTTCCCCAGTGCCAGTTTCAGCCACCCCAAAAAGATAAACAGTTTTGTACACAACGACGATCCTAATGCTCTCACTTTCATATAGCTGCTCCTATCTTCCCCAAAGAATCTTGGTGTGCTTTTCAAACCTTGCCAACAGATTTACGAGCTATATATAGAAATCATTTCACTCACTGCTGATGCACAGACATTCGGGCTGTGTAGAATTACTGGGCAATATTGCTCACTGGTTCTGGGCAGGAAGTAGAGGGCGCTGCATTGCAAAGAAAGGAGCAGAGCCACTTCTGAATGCAGACATAAAACAGTTTTTAGTTTCCATGGGACACTATTTAGGCAGCTGTAGTCAGACTATTCTCTCTCCCAAAGCATGATAAGATATATAACCAATGTCAATGTAAGCCTTGCAATACTTACGGCGTCTGAAAATACACCGTAAGTCATATATCCATATGAGAGTATGCAGCTATTACATTTTAAGGAACTATAGGAAGTGCGTGGATTTAATCCTTTGTTGAATGCCAAAGGCCTGGCTCTCTCCTGTGTAGCTTAGCCAAACCTACCCTTTGCCTTCAGATTTCAAAAAAAAAAACACAAAAACACACCAATACCTCTATTTCTTTACACACAAGGAGCAACACATGTACTTCTATAATTAGCATTTCCTTATTTTTATGACAGAGTATTTTTAACAGTGTGTTCGCAGTATAAACAAATGATGTAAACAGTAAGGAATGAAATACAAGCAAGCTAGCAAGTAAATTCTCTATTTTATTCTCTTTATTTGTGTCTATTTTTAAATAGGCCATATTAATGATGATAGAGTTCTGGGCACTCTATCTACCGTAAACACAATGTGCAGAGCGTCACTGAGAAGGCAGTAGTTTTGCATCAAGGCTTGATCAACTGTAGAGATTTCTACTGAAAATGTGAATTTTGGAAGTGAAATGAAATGCTTTGTCCATGCCACCAGAGCTACGCTACTGCACCCGACTCAGAGCTACCAACAATGAATTTTTCCAGCTTTTCAGGAAAACCACAAAACACAGGTTACCCAGGGGATATTTCTCCTGATGTCTTTTGCTGATGTGAGTGACACTTCAGGGAACGTTCCCAAGAGAAAATGTTCCCCATTGCAGTGTATACATTTAAATATTTAAACATATAAATATTTAATTTGGTGCAGTTACCCGTGTACTTCTTTCTGATCTATTCAGCATTCGTCCTGTTAAAGGATTAGAATGGATTTCTTTGAAGACTGTTCTGAGCATTTGGAGACAGAGGGTGTGTTTTTTAACCAAGATCATTATCTGTAGGGGCAAAAAAGGACTGTGAAGGGTAGAAAATTTGGATGGCAAGGTTCCAGTTTTAATTCCCACATCCTAAACAAATGATTTGCAGTGGAAAGGTCAGAGAGACAACAAGACATTATAGAGCCGTTAAGGCTGAAATTTGCCACTTTGGTTGGCATATATTTTTCCTAATATCAACTTCTTGAGCAAAGATCTATCAGAGCTAATGCTCCTGCAAAATACAAAAGTTAGAAAGTGGGAAGAAGGCTTTAAATGGACCGACTCTGCAGGCAGAGTAGAGTTGTGGCTGAGTACAGCAGAGAGGTAAAGCTGGCTATACAGAAGACAGAGGTAAAGTCAAGAGTCTGATGACCAGGCTCATATTAAAGGTAGTGCTGGAAAATCCTGAAGAGATGAGACCTGTTCTACTGCAGAGATACGCGCTCATGAGTATACACCACTTTTCTCCACGCAAACGATAGCTAAATGGTTGGCTACTTTTAGAAGCCTTTTTCTATTTCATATAAATGTAAGAAAAATCCCTTTACGTAACCAAAGGTAGCTACAAAAGAGCACTACTTTGTGATAGCTTCTCCATGCATGGCTCACGTGCTATCAGAAATAATCAGAGAATGGGCACCTCAGGCATGAAGAGCCCAAGCCAGAACAATAACACCTGCAGAGAAACAGCAAAATTGCCCCCCACTTGATATCCAGAGCAAGGATCAGCCCTGCCAGTTTCCAAGATTAGATGGTAGCCAGTGCATGGAAGTTTTAGGGAAGGCACAAGCAATATTATGGGCTCTAAGGGGAATAGCTGGTCCTATAACTCATAGCTGTGGTTTGGTCCTTTACCAGGATGTGAAAGCACAGCTACAAAGTCCATCTCACTGGTGCTATAAAGACTGATGTAACCACAGTTGAATGCCTGGCTTCTCGGAGAGCTCATCAGCCTGGTGCAGCTGTTTGTGTCAGACTTTGTGAGAAACAGAGACCAAATGATATCACTGCTTTCAAACATTGCCCCAAACTGATCAGAGTCCCTACCCCAGAGCATGCCTGAATCAAAGCCAGGGCATTTAATTACTTCTAGCCAATGTCACCCATTGGGTAGACATGCCATGGAATTGGGTTGCGATGGAACACCCAATGACACACACCCAAAGAGCAGAGAAAATGAAAATCCAGCACTACAAAGGTTCGATCAGTATCCAAACAGGGAGAAAAAGGAGTAGCTTTTCTTAGCAATCTCTTCCCTCAACTGGGGCTGCTGCCTTCACTTCTTTTCACATATTTCCTGCTCTCACTAGCACACGTCCAACTCCACAAAAGTACTTAATGCTTTGGCTCTAAAACATGGGAATCAGAAGGCTTGTGTTCAATTCCTAACTTGGCCAAAAGTACGACACAGACTAAAGAGCTTACTTTCTTTATCCTTTTATCTCCTCTCATATTCCATTTAAAACACAGCTTTGCCCCCCGCTTCTCCATTCAGGTCACAAGTGCCTTGGAAGCATTCCAGATGCTTTGTTATAATGTTGTATTTCCTTTAACATCTGAGGGGAGGGGGAATTCTTCGATACATAAGTCTTCGATAATAATCTTCAATGCTGAGGGAAAGAAAAACTTTAAAACAGGATTATCGTGGTAGCAGGCTGACAAATAACAGAAACAACCCAGATGTATTGTTAAAAGGATAAGCACAATAAGGCCTTTTAACTTATCTAATGATATTTTAGGGAGCAGTCCATGATATTTTAAACATTTCAGGCAATACTTTGCTCATGAGCTGAATGCTTTGATGCCAGAGGCGATGCAACTATTGCCTGAGGCGTGTATAGAGCCCTAAATATAAACCATGGTCTCTGAACTAAAATTACTAATGGAATTTGGCTCTAGCCACAGAAAGGGTTTTAAACCCCCTGTCTAAAGCTCATTTGATCCTGTTTCCTCTGCTGGTTGCAGTATACAGTATCAAATATGTGACTATTCAGATCCGTGTGTTGTGGTCACTAGATTCACTGGAACTACCACTATTTGAGGCTTATTTAGCCCATATTTCTGTTTAGAAATTCCCACACAGAGAAACTAGCTTTTCGGTTATGCAGCATACATGCACGTTGGCCTGGGAAGCCTTGCCTGCAGACAGCCATCTTGGTTTCATCGGGTGCTCGGCCTCAGGCCGTGTGTGGAGCCATCAGAGTGGGACATCCTCCTGGCTGCGGCCTAGAGTGTCTGCCAGACACACAGAGATTTCATACATATACCAAATTCTTTATCTTACTAAAAATGTCTGGCAAAGCAACAGAGTCTTGGAAACTCAGATGAGTATTAGCCCTAGTGAGACAGAAGCAACAACTAAGCCTTCTGTTAAAACCCTCCTCGTGTCCTTGACCAATAATCTTCACAGAGTCATAGAATCACCAAGGTTGGAGAAGACCTACAAGCTCATCCAGTCCAACTGTCTACTCGTCACCAATAGTCCTCTCTCTAAACCGTGTCCCTCAACGTCTAAATGTTCTTTAAATACCTCCAGGGTGGGTGACTCCACCACCTCCCTGGGCAGCTCATTCCAGCGCCTGAGCACTCTTTCTTTTCTTCCATTTTATCCTGCAAATAAGTTGTGAGAAAGGACAAACACACAAATGACTGATACATCTGCTTCTGGAAGTGGAATTCACATTTCTGATGGAGCTGTTAGGTTATATATGCCGATCACACGCAGCTCTGGAGAACATGGAAAACCAGCCTAAGGAATGGGGCAGAAGGATGCTTTGGCTGATCCTGTGTGTGCTTGTNGCTCGGCCTCAGGCCGTGTGTGGAGCCATCAGAGTGGGACATCCTCCTGGCTGCGGCCTAGAGTGTCTGCCAGACACACAGAGATTTCATACAAATACCAAATTCTTTATCTTACTAAAAATGTCTGGCAAAGCAACAGAGTCTTGGAAACTCAGATGAGTATTAGCCCTAGTGAGACAGAAGCAACAACTAAGCCTTCTGTTAAAACCCTCCTCGTGTCCTTGACCAATAATCTTCACAGAGTCATAGAATCACCAAGGTTGGAGAAGACCTACAAGCTCATCCAGTCCAACTGTCTACTCGTCACCAATAGTCCTCTCTCTAAACCGTGTCCCTCAACGTCTAAATGTTCTTTAAATACCTCCAGGGTGGGTGACTCCACCACCTCCCTGGGCAGCTCATTCCAGCGCCTGAGCACTCTTTCTTTTCTTCCATTTTATCCTGCAAATAAGTTGTGAGAAAGGACAAACACACAAATGACTGATACATCTGCTTCTGGAAGTGGAATTCACATTTCTGATGGAGCTGTTAGGTTATATATGCCGATCACACGCAGCTCTGGAGAACATGGAAAACCAGCCTAAGGAATGGGGCAGAAGGATGCTTTGGCTGATCCTGTGTGTGCTTGTGTAGCAAAAGGATAAGTGCAATCCGCTTTTGATGGAATAATATAAAGCATATTTGATCAGATGTGTTTTGTTCTGGGCATGCACAGAAACATGCTGCCAAGTGTAGTGACTAAGGGTCTTGTTTATGTGACTAAGGGTCTTGTAGTATGTGACTAAGGGTCTTGTTTAGCCTGGTTGAGACACAATCTGACAATACTCGGCAGGAATCATTACTGAAATTACGACACTGTACCATTTCTCAACTAAGGGGAAATGCCCCTTGATTTCCTGCTTGGTTTGTCAGTCAAGATCTACCTTCTTTAAAAAAGCCTGAAGTCCCTCGATCTTTGCCAGGCATTAAAACTTTCTATACTAACACACTGTACTAACAAGCAGAAGTACCTGGGAACACTCCCTGGTAAAAATAGCTTAGAAGATTCTTTGAAGTGCTTGGAGAATTTTATAATAGAATAATAATTTTCCAGATATAAAATGTGTTGTATTTTCTGCCAATTACATGTCAGAGAACTGCAGTTAGAGGTTTAATTTTCCTTACCAAGTTAAGTTAGGCATTTTGTCTCTTTTCTAGATAAAATCATGCCACAAGATGAGAGAAGCATGCATTTATCATCCTCATTGGGAAGACTATCAGGAAAATTATTTGGTCTCTTATTAATCTACATTCTCATTTAGAGTGATTCTTTTCTACATAATTACTATAGTGTCCTTACTGTGACCTCAGCCTAGATGTGGACAGGATCTTGTGTTAAAACATACTAGGTTCGAAGAAAAAATTGCTCCCATAAAAGAACTAATTACAACAAAGAGCAGAATGTTGTGAACTTATATAAAACATCAAGCAAATCTTCAGATAGTAAAAAACAGTAAAATACAGACAGCGCATAGTTAATTTTTAAACTATTCTAAATGTCTCTCTTTTCCATAGAGATCATATTCTTTATATAGGATGTAGTTCTTGAGAACTGGTGGAAGTGGAAACTTCCTCATGGATGACAGTTTCTGCAGTCTCCACAAGCCCATGAGTTTCCGTATCTTCAGGCGACACAGATGTTTCAGCGGGCGAGGATTGTCTAAAAAGAACAGTGGGGAAAAAAGCAGTGTCACTGACAATGACTGATTGCCCTAATAAAATTAATATCAAAAACTACACCAGGGCATTATTTTGCCACTTGTGAATAAAATACCACTCTTGGTGTTACACAATTGTGATGGTACATGCCATTGATATTAATCAAACTTCTTGTGGATTTCTCCTAACACTGTATTTCTCCTTCTTAGAAATACACACACTGTACTATGTCACCAAAGCAGGACAAAATTTAACATAATCAATGGTAATTGATACATGACCTCTTCTTTCTCTTTGTGTATACTGAAAAAATTCACAGGTTGAAGCCAGCTTTGCAAATGACCAGACACCTTTCTGCTCTAGGAGTAAGGCACCGGGAGCAGACCTTACCATGCTTGGATCTGCTGAATCTTCCAAACCAACACTTCTTACCATAGTTTACATCACTGCAAGATTTTGGTTTGACTTAGCTTTTCCGAACACATCAACACTTTTCAGCACTCCTTATATTCATAGTTAGGACAACCAAATTATTTTGATGTGCCTACAACACCAACGCTAAACAAAGACTTCCTCTGCATGCCAGTATGAAACAGCAAAACAAAATTAAATGCCAGATTAAAATTTATACATTATGCTTCTTGACAATTGATTTTGAACAAAATTCTATTAAAAACTGAAAACAACAGCCAAATAAAATTAGTTCCTGCAACGAGAGCTTTTCATATA
Source organism: Odontophorus gujanensis (assembly GCA_013399175.1). Lineage (NCBI taxonomy): Eukaryota > Metazoa > Chordata > Aves > Galliformes > Odontophoridae > Odontophorus > Odontophorus gujanensis. Next base: position 599,937 of record VXAB01002389.1, on the reverse strand, counting down.
TTTCCCAACTTTTTTAAGTTAAGGTGAATGAAACCTATTTCTGGTGCCACCTGCAGTATATCTAAGCAAGGTTGTAGAGCTTCAAAAAGGAAAGCATACCTAGAAGTATTAATTACTAAATGGCAACTCTAAACATATATCTTGTAAATCAGGAAATGATGGTACACTGTGATGGTATACTCATTGGCAACACTTCTCATCTTGAACATGACAGCATCTGAAACATGCTCTTATGATAATCCTGGCATGACTAATAGACTTGGCACATCATGGGAGCAAAAAGAAGATGAAGTATCAGCAATGTTTCTCCATAAAAAATGTGTCTCAAAGCTGTGCAGTGATCAGCATTATAAGGCTTCGAGTGGAGTATGAGAAGTCCCTCAATGGTCTTGCTTAACTGAAGAGGTTTCCCACACCACACTGACATTCTTTACGGACTGGTAAGGTGCACACCTACCATATTCCAACCCAATTAACTATGAGCAGTGGAAACAGGTAAATATCTGTCTGGATCTGAGAAGTGGATGACAGGTACAGCCTGGCTCTTAAGTCAGTATACATTTGTATTGCTATTGAATTTTGGACTAATATGACATGTTAAAAGCAATTAAAGTCTCCTATGATAAAACATAACGTTATTAATTGGAAGTCGGATATTTACCCAATATCTGACGTATCTCTGTCCATTCCTTCTGTGTTTCTAGAACAAACTTTATTTTTGTGCACAGAGGAACATAATCCATGTAATCTATAAAAATACGAACAACTTTTCCTGCTAAGTGTTTCAACCAAGGAACAGCAATAAAGTCACAGAACTGAAAGAGAAAACATCAAAGAATAATTTCAAAATATGTGTACTGGAATGCCAAAATAACTTATTTTAAAGAAATTACAATACCTAATTAAAACAAAGTATTAGAAATGAGATTTAACAGCCATAAATGGATGCCTATGTAAATTACTTTACATTTGCTTCCATGCTTAACCTTTGTGATCTCTTAATTCCTCTGGACACGCTTGAAGGCCAAATAGCCATTACAACATTGCTTTGATTTCCAGCACTCTTTGGAACTGCATCACTTCCATTGGTTTGGATAGGAACAGTAATAACAATATCCTGACCTGCAGTTTCTTAAATCTTCCTTACTAAATCTCTAATGTACAGGCACCAAACTACATAAAACACTCTACATAATTTTTCCCATCTCAGAGTCAAAAAAAAAAAAAAAGGTTGTTTTATTTTTCAGTCATTTTAAAAGGATTTTGCTAGTGTATTAAGCTTAATTCTGTACTGTATTAATTCTGTACAGTAATATGGAATTTTTAAAGTTGTCTAATGGAAAGAAGAAAGCAAAAAGAAGGAAGGTATGCATTTACTGGATTATCCTTTATTACGGAAGAAGTCCACCCTGGGAGAATCTCTTCCTCTGGAGTTGACCACACAAAAGAATTGCCAAAGATGTCTTGATGCATACAGTCAAAACACAACTCCACATTATATCCATGATTCAGCAACAGCCTTAGCATCACCTCATCATTCAAGGCATACTGGATGGCACTGGGGAAATGCGTATCATTAACCATCATAAAGTAGCAATTGACGTTTGCTCCATAAGATAGAAGCAGCCTTACTATTTCATGGTTACCAGCTCTCACTGCCACAAGAAGACAGTTTAAAGGATCCTTGTTTGGGTTTGCGCCAGCTTTCAGTAATATTTCAGTGCAAAGAATGTCATTGTTAGAAACAGCAAAATAGAGTGCAGTTTTCCTTTCATCGTCATAACTATTTGAAATGTGATCATCCAAGAGAGTATTGACATCAAAATCACTTTCAATAAGGAGCTCTAGACACTGTGAATTCTGGCCATCGGCAGCTGAGTGAACAGGGCTTATCCCGCTCTTCTGGATTGCAGTTTGGGATGTGACTGGAATGAGATACTTCAGGACTCTAAAAAACGGTGAGGAAAATTAATAAGGCATTACTCCTCTGCATTAAGAAAATGACCATCATACAGTTATATGCCAATTTACCAAGTAGACACTACGAGAAAATCCTAACACAGAAGCACCTGTATGGGCAGTATAAAATAGGACCTTGTATTTAAGATGTTTCAGTGTTTTTCACTAGGCTCTAAAGCAGTATACTTTACATTTTGTTTTGTTTCTGCTAAAATAACACCTAAAAGTTGATTCAAGTTGATGCAACATAGCCATTTCTGAAATATAAGCTGTCCCTATATCTTCATGTTTAACTGTTCTTCAATGTGACCCTGAGCCATACTGTATCTTAAAGAAAACGTGAAGTTCAAACTCATACTCACAGGTAATGCCCCTCATAAGCTGCTTTGTGTATGGGAAGCAGTCCTGCCTTATTGGGCACATTGCCACTTCCTCCATATTCCAGAAGAAGTGCTATGCAGTCTGGATTTCCTCCTCCTGCTGCTTCAAACAGTATTGATGAACCATCATCCGCTAAGGCCTGCACATCACCACCTGGAAGAAGGACAGAGAGTTTAGAATTACATCCAAATTGATTTGCAGATCAACATGAAAGCAACCCAGAGTACATTTCCTTCCTGAATGTATTTAAATTAAAACTTTATGTAAAAACGAAACATTTCTTGTGACAAATATAGCCTACAAAGGCAAAAACAAATCTCGTACAGATCCAAGTTCAAATGTATGAAAACACTCACTTGAATGAGGGCTGCTTTGGCTGTAAGGGCTATGAATGAGGGCCTGTTTAAATAAATATTTAACTGCATTAATTATTACCAATATAGTACTATACGTTGTTGAAAGGAAAGAAAGGGATGAAGAAAATGGGACAGGAGTAAACAGAAGAAGGCAAAGTAAGATGTGAATAGCTGTAGGTCTCCTAGATTGAAATGAATTGGTATCAACTCTGTCACTCTGACATAGGTTATGGAAGTGTAGAAATACCCACACGTGTTTCGTTTCTTTCCAAGAAACCAAATCTTCTCATTCACTGTTCCTATTCCCCTCCTTTTCCATTACCACTCTGTAACACCCCAGCAGCCAGGCGAGATGCATGCGAGAGCAGAGGCCTAATTCCTTTTTACCTGACTGCATACCTTTATGAATGAGATGCTCCAGCACATCGCAGTGACCACATTCAGCAGCAACACCTAATGGTGTTACTCCATATCCATCCTTTAGGTTCACGTTTCCACCATTCTTCAGAAGAAGAGAAACAATATCTTTGCGTCCCTGTTTTGCAGCTTCATGCATGGCGGACCAACGTTTTACACATGGCTGGTGGATCCTACAGTTGTGTTTAATCAGAGTAGATACCATTTCAAAAGAGCCACTTCTTACAGCTTGAAAATATTAAAAAAAGGAAAAAAAATAATACAGTTATATTTTCAACTATGTTGTCTTGAATTTTCAAGATAACTAGTAAGTTTTGAGAATCTTTTTCTTCTGTACTGATATGAGGAAATTCAAAAGACTTCCAGTCCTAGAAATCTGGGGGTCCAATTCAATGTTAAATAAATTATAATGTGAGCTGCATGGGAAATTCAAGCTTGTACTCGCAGGCAATGCATCTCATAAGTTAAATAAATTATAATGTGAGCTGCATGGGAAATTCAAGCTTGTACTCGCAGGCAATGCATCTCATAAGCTGCTTTGTGCATAAGAAGCAGTCCTTAAACCATCATAATCTGTAAAATATATCAGTTTGGAACATGGAAAACAAAAGCGGCATCAGATTGATTGCAAAGAAAAGCAACAATAAAAACAATAAAATATTAGATAGTAGTCCTTACTTGTAAAATTGGTGCAAATATTACAATGCCCACAGAAAATCTCAGCTGTGATTTAGTCATCTGGTAACTAATCCTAGTGTGTACTCAGTGGCTGTTGTTAGCCAAAGCACAATTGACATCTGCCATCCCACGTTCTGCCCTTTTGATGTTTCAAGTTTGAAATTTCCACAGATAAATACACCTGCAAATTATTTACATATGAAACAGTAATTTGGAGTAAGAGTCTAATTTCACATCTGAACTATCCTTTGGAATAGCAGATCTCTCCACTTACTGGCAAGGCTGAAAAAGGTCAGCATCACAGTTTTGGCGAATTTAACTTCAGTGAATGTCCTTTTAAACATGTAACAAGGTTTTTATGGAGCAATAGTCTTCGTAATTACTCACAATTGCTTTGAAGAGAAGTGTTACTGAACATACCTGGAAGCAGAAATTATCACACTAGATTTTTTTTTCAGCATTTATCTTTATAGTGAAGAGCTCTTCAATCCAGAGTTTTAGAATTAAAAAGAGAAACTAGATTATATTCAGCTCTCAACATTATCTATTAAATGTTCAGCATCTGATTCTCTATTTCACTAAGATTAAAATGTGTGATGCACAGCAGTATCTACATCCACATTCTCAGCTCTAAGCGGCACAAAAACACAAAAAGCATCACACAAATAGTTCACATCTGACAAACCTCATTTTCAGGAGTTATAGAGAAATATTTAGGAAAATAAATTGCCATTATAAGGGGAATTCTTTTTCCCTCTGCCCTAGTTATTCTTTCCAAGTTTCATTGAAACAAAAGATGAAAATAGCTTAAGAATTACAGACTTACAATTACTGGAAAGAGCTGAAATAATGGACCCACCAAAGGAAAACTCTAGAAAAACCCCAGAGACTTTAAATGGCAACATATCAATTGGACCTGGTGGAAGTTAACAAAAAATCATAGAACTTAATATTTTAATACTTATAAATAATACAGATTGCAGTTTGTTATGCAGTATAATGGTACTTTGCTGCATACACGAGAATTGTATTCATTTCAGAGATTTATTCTCTTCAGAAGAATGGAGGTATTTTACTTTCAACGGGAACTAGAAGCTGATAATTGCTAAGCTACCCACGTATATTGACACTTGCTTAAGTCTACCAATAGCATAAAATCTTCCAAAGAATCAGCTTCCTTTAGACTGAGATGTTATTCAGAAATGCAGTAGAAGCTTGCTTTCAGTGCAAGAAGGAAGGGAAATGAGATGGGAGATCTTGAAATTGAAAATGCCTTCCTACTCTTGAAGAAATCATCCAATAAACATAAAAATCTTCCGTAACCTCCAGACCTGCACAGAAAATACATTCAAGTTAAAGTAATGGCTTACTCTTGTACCTGACTTGACCCTTAAGATGGACAAATGTGCCCAGCTTGCTAATGGCCTTACAGCATCTGAAGATACAGAGAAGATGCCTCAAACACATTCTCAGGGTTATCTTTAAAAGCATCTCAAGAATCCCCTAGAGGATAATGATTACTGAAGTGAACACTGGGTACATTTCAGTAAAGTGCTTGGCATTTCATTTCATCTACCAACAGCCAGAACATACAGCCCAACGAAGTAGTGGAGTGAGTAAGAATTACACACAGTAATAAGGATTCACAGAAATGGGGCTAAATTCCCCTTGTTAGGGCTAATTTTCAAGTCTGACGAAGCAGATGTGCCAGTTTAGAGGAGTGGCTGGGCTGCAACACAGGAAAAGGAGGTAGCTACCAATGAGAAGTGGAGTCTCGCCTTTGTCATTTGTGGTGTTGGGCCATACACCTTTTTCCAGCAACGCTCGGACGTTTCCCACTAAGCCAGCTTTGGCTGCCAAAGTTAGTGGTGTTTCTCCATCAGATGTTTTGTATTCCCACATTGTTTTGTAAGATGCTACAAGCAAGAAAGTGAGAAAACATAAAATCAAATTGCACACATGTAAACCAGCAGTCCTTAAATGCTACATCTTTATGAAAATTGCTTGTAATTATGTTTATCTTAATCTAACTTGTACTTCCAGACTGAATACTGAATATTCATTTTTGCTCTGTTAATTCTGTAGGATTCTGGACAAAGCATTAAATCCAAGCTCTTCACTAGTGTAAATTGATGTAACATCCTAGAAATAAAATTTGTCTGATATTTCAATGACATATGTAAGATGCACCAAGGAGGGTTTTGTCACACTTTTTTAGTAAGTGGTTCTAGCCTGTTGTTGTCCATGTCAGTTATTTTTTTGTTGTTCTGTTCCTTTGCTACTTCCTTTGCCTCATGGGACATCTTCATTTACTCACCATCTAAAATAATTTCCAGTATTTGCAGAATTGGCTGAGCAGCAGCCTCATGCAGAGGAAACCACCCTCTTTCATCTGCTTCATCCAAAGCATATTTCCATTTCACAAGGTCTTGAAGCCCAAATATTTGACCTTAACAAATGCAATAGATAAATGAGATGCAGTTGAAAAATGTTATAATGAAAGCTCAGTTTTGCAGAAGGACAGTTTTATTGTGGGGTTTTTACCTTGTTTTATGGCTGTGACGATTTTCCTATTTTCCTCACTGGGTGGCACAAAACTACCCAAAGAGAGTAGAAAATAGAAAACATAAACAAGTAGCAAATACATTATGTTGTTTATTCAGTATTTACCACTAGGTTCTCATCTGAGCCAACTTCCCTTTGAATATATCACCTATAGTCCCTATTAGCCTCGTGACCTCTTAAGTTATACCTGTACCACAGACCTTCAGAGTAGCCAAAGTTCTCAAGGGAGGTGCAAGTCCTGACTGGCTTCATGAACAGCCCCCAAAGCACGTGCCTTGTTTCCCCCCACCTCTATCCTCCTCTGGTGTGGCAGTTTCCAGGAGGAGCTGTGAACTGCTCTGACAAATCTCTTAATTTGGTGAAGAATTCTCACGCGGACTAAAAAAGCGTATTTGTCACACTGCACAGAAATGAGTCCTTCAGACTCAGAAACTGTAGGCAGAGAATGAAAACATAGTGGCATCTGAATGTCAATATTTGTTAATGAATGAAAGTTTGAGTACGTCAGTGATGTTGTTTTCCCTGAAAAGCAACTGTCAGTATTTTTAACAGTATTATTCAAACCTCCATGAGACAGAAGTTAAATGCTGGTTTCTGCAAGTGCATTGAGCATCTTAAAAAATAGATTAGATTAAAACGGAAAAGAAAAAAAAAAAAAAAGGAGCAGCCAAGTGAAAAGGAAGATTCCAGCAAATGCCTCTGATTGAGAGCCAAGTTCTCATGAGATCCCACAGGAAATTAAGAAAGGCTAACAGTGCTCCCAGCCTTACAGTTCTACATCTCCATTTTAGTCCTGAGATAGACCAACCTACAATATGTATTTATGGCATTGTTTCCAAAGAACCTCTCTGCTAAGACAAAGTTCACTTTTGTTTCATGTGTACCCTTTCCATAAGAATGGTCTAAAAAGCAACGGGAGGTATTACTTTAGCCAAACAAGCCTCATCTCCCTTAACCTCTCTGCAAGTCCAGATGACAGGTTGCTCCAGATGGCAAAGAAGAGCAGAAGCCTGCTCTGGTTCCTGGCACTGCCTCCAGCACAGAGCCCTGAGTGATGCCAGGGAGATGATTTCCATACCTGAGTGCACGGGGGAATGTGGAGTGAGTACAGATAAGTTCACTAACAAATTTCTATTATGTTTATTCTTTCAGTCAGTGTTTCACTGAACAAAATGCATAATGGCCAAACCAAGAACTGCTTTAAGGACAACATCAAGCACTAAATGTCAGTATCTCAAAACACTAAAAATATGGCATAAGCTCTGCCACACTGAATTTACAGTACCTGTCACTAACGCTGGACATTCGTGGTTTGGCTGCACTTGATTCTTGAATGCTAAGCTGTACGGCATACTCAGTGAGCAGATCTTCAACCACATCTTCACTTTCATCCATCCTTTTTTATGGCAAAGTACATTCATATGCTATTTTGAAATAGACACAAAAAACATACTGTTTAAGGACTGCACACTACTTAAATTTGCAATAATAATATCAAGTGTTTCTATCAACATATTTTAGTTTCATAACATTTTGTTGTGTTTATTTCTATTTAAAAATGAAGAATAGTACTAGAAAAGTAAACCCCAGATGCAGTTAGTACCAGACATGCCTTTCAGAAAAGTTCTTCTTGCTGTTCACACACTGTGCTTGTTATTTACAAATACCAGACAATGTGTGAACCATAAAAAATACTTTTCCTCTTCAGAAAGTGGCAGTTCTCAAATCAGTGAATATGTTTTCCATATACCTATGAATAACAAAGTATTCCCCTCCATATACCCTCTTCCAGTTTTGATGACACATTAAAGCTTCTGACATGTAACCCATTACCAAGTAATGTTGAAACCAGCTGAGTACAGCGTTCTGCAGACTGACCAACCTGTTAGATACATAAACATATCTGCAGTCTCTTCCTTACCTTCTAACAGTAGCTTTCAGAATAAAGTAATACTTAATTAGGTATTTCTAATGAGACTACAGTTAACTTAGGCACGATAATTTATTAAAGAAAAATGTGCAATATTCCTAATCTCCTGTTTCCAGCACAGCAGCTTAAAGGCAAGCAGAAGCCACACTCCCTTTCTTCACACCTTCCCTCCTGTTTGAAAACCCTGTATTTGAAGGCTCCATGCCATTGCTGAAATTCATGAAGGATCCTTTTTATAAATCATGAGCACTGTATCCGCTCTAGAACTTTGTGTCCTGTAAGCCTTACTCAAGTTGCAGTCCTTAGCAGAATCCAGACTGAATTATTATTCATCTTTGGCCTCTCCAGAGGCCACCTCCAGAGGTACACTCATCCTGCTACTGCTGGTATTAATTCAGAGCTGAAAAGGAATGGTGGGGTCTTCAAAGAAGAAACAAACCAACCCAACAACTGATCAGAAATGAGAAATGGACACTGGTCAGTGCCTTGTTTTGATATGATGCACGGTGGCATGAGGAACTGAACACTCAGGATCTGGGTCTCAGTGTGCAATGTCTCTTCTTGTAGGGATCTGCAATTTATGGGTCCCACCCAACTCAGGTCATTTTATGATTCTGTAATTATCACATTACAGTCCACCATATTATACTTTGGAGCCTGAACCAAAGCTCAATTATGTGAATGGAAGACTTGAAGACTTACACAGGGTTTTGATGAGGCTCTCACATTGAAAGCATAAGAAAGAATGCTGCTTAGGTACGTTATAGTATCTTTACAAACGTTCACAGATGGTTTAATCCTCCAAGATCAATACCATCCAACTTCACTGATTCCACGGAGCTGCTCGTAGGACAGTCATATGCAGGATAGCAAGAAAATTCTTTATTTAAAAAATACATATATTACTTCTCTACCTTAACTTTATCCCCAGACAATTACGGGATGAAATTAGTCATCATCTAAATCGGTAGCTCTTTCCTGGTCAGACAACTCCCCAGCTATACCCTGCTTTGTTGTAATCCCCAGAATTGATAATGCAGCACAGAGCTCTGCTTGAACACAGACTTAACCAGGAAGGTGCTAAGTAAGCAGTGTTTTAAAATCATTGCGTGTGCCATTTTCAAATTATCACACAAAAATTAATAGTCTATTGTAAAATGACAAATTTAGTAAGGTAGCAACTGACTGACACGGTAGAATAAGTAGAATGTAAATGGCTCACCACAGCACAAGTGCTGGACACATAGCTAGAGGTCTACACATGCCTTGAGAGCCTGATTTGCTATATCACTGCTGGTAATATGCTGTGCTAAAGTGACAAGGCCCAACAGAAGCATGGATGTTCCACTGGGATCACACTGGTGTATAACAGCATAGCCGGCATGCTGAGCAGCAGCAGCAGTGTTCCTCCTGTGCAGTGCAGCAGCAAAAAAGGCTAAAAAGCTCAGCAGCAACATGTTCTTCCAGTCAGGCAGGGACATTCGGCACTCACCAGAACCCAGCACTAGGTTACAAGAAACAACTGCAAACGCTTACTGAACATTTTAGTTGCTTTACATTGAATATTTTACTTACATAACATTTAGAGCAGCCTGATACTCTTCTGATCTTTTTTCTTTTCTATTTCCACATGATAAAAGGGATTGCTTACTATTGTTTTGCCTATGAAAAAATAATGAAAAAAACTTTTGCTGTCTTAAAGTCATTGTTTTTACTAAACAAACAAACAAACAAAGGCACTACCTGCTAATAATGAATTCTGAGTCTTTCCCTGGGAAGAAGCATACCAAGAGCTTATCATTTTTAAACACATAGATAAGCACTTATCATTTTTAAGCACATACAGTTAATGACATGTTTGTGTTATTCTCATTTCTTATCCTTAAAATGAACCACACAGTCCTAGCTTTTCTCTCTAGAAACAGAAGGCCCTTAGGCATGCAAAGAGGTTATTCATAGCAATAAAAAAACAGCAGTCTAGATTTGGACTCAGACTATTAAATATTACAGTTTTAAAGGATTTCACCGTTAGTCTAATTGGCGAGCATAACATATAGCCTCACCTTTCCAACCCATTATCTTGCCACTGTTACTCTGGGGCCTGCATTTTGAACAGCCAGGAATAGTGACCTGCAAGCTGATGTGTCCTGTGATATTTCTAAAATTAAATACACAGTTGCTAGATAAATTAAGGTCTGACCTTGTACAACTGTAACACAAGCAGACTCAATCCACAGGAAAGTATTACACATGACTTCTCTAAAATCTCATCAAACGTAACATGAGGTCTGGATGGTATAGTAAGATTATCTGCACCCTCATTGGCTCAACAGCTCTCATTAAGAACATAAATTAATTGCCAACTTAGCTTCAAGGATAACATTAACATCTTGTAACATATTAATATGAATTAAAAGGATTCTGGGAAGGTTTAGCATTTAAATATTTGTAGATTTTGTCATATTATATCACCAAATAGTAATTGCTATATCTGAAGCTGATATGGTGCAAAGCTTTGTAGATTCAATTCCAGTCAATTATAGCACTTATTCATCTAGATTCAATAACTTGAAATTGGACAGAGAAGCAGGAGACACAGTACAGAACACAAGTGCAAGGTCCTGCACTGCACATGGGTTGGGGCAATCCCAAGCACAGATGCAGGTTGGGCAGAGAACTGTTTAAGAGCAACCCCGAGGAGAAGGATCTGGGGGTGCTGGTTGATAGAAGACTCAACACGAGCCAGCAGTGTACGCTTGCAGCCCAGAAGGTCAACTGTATCCTGGGTTGCATCAAGTGAAGCATGATCAGAAGGAAGAAGGAGGAGATTCTGCACCTCTGCTCTGCTCTCCTCTCATTAGAACCCACCTGGAGTACTGTATACAGTTCTGAGGCCCCCAGCACAAGAAGGACACTGGGCTGCTGAAGTGGGTCCAAAGGACCACAAAAAAGATTAGAGGGCAGGAGCACCTCCCATGCAGAGACAGCCTGAGAGAGGTGGGGCTCTTCAGCTTGAAGAACAGAAGGCTGCAGGGGGACCTTCCTCTGGTCTTCCAGTTACCTGAACGGGCCTACAGTAAAACTGGGGAGGGACTTTTTGTAAGGGCATGCAGCAACAGGATGAGAGGAAATGGCTTTAAAGTGGAAGAGGGTAGATTTAGACTAAATATCAGAAAGAAATTCTTTATTGTGAGGGTGATGAGACACTGGAACAGGTTGCCCAGTGATGCCCCGTCCCTGGAGGTGTTCAAGGCCAGGCTGGATAGGGCTTTGAGCAACCTGGTCTAGAGGGAGGTGTCCCTGACTATAGCAGAATGGTTGGAACGAGATGGTCTTAAAGGTCCCTTCCAACCCAAACCATTCTGATTTTGTCGTTCCATAATGTTAGTAAAAGTGATATAAAAACAGAGTAACCCAGAAGTAACATGAAGAACAGCTGTACCCAGAAAGTTAAATTATACGAGTATGGAAGAAATTTTCTTCTGGATCATGTCACTGATGCAATACCTCTGTCTTGTTTTTGTTTTAACGAGATCTGTTACTATATTTTCCAATATAAATACATAAGAAGGGAAAACAACAAACTGAAACAACAAACATCCAAAATATTGCTAATATAACTACCTCATAAAATGAAATTTTCACTGACAACTCCTGATAGAACAAAATGTCAGAACTCCATTGCTCTTCTGTGCTCAGTAATTCATTCATGTTTATAGAACTGTGAAACTATAAATTTAACCAATATGTGATATGCATCTAATCCTTGGACACAAGATCAAGAATGTTATTCAATGATAATATTAACTGCAATTTCTGGTAGTGTGACCTACATATGTGTGGTGAGCCTTCAAAATATGGTGCAACAGAAGCAGGCATGAACAGTGGTGAGACCCTGCTTGACTGCTGGCTGATAAGGACAGGAGAACATCCATTAAAAATATTTTAAATACATAGATTTATAATATCTAGAAATAACATGAACATTTTAAATGCTTACCTTGAATCATTTCTTTTATGTAACTAGGGAACTATAGGAACTAATACCTATAAATATTAGAAGCATGGCATTGTTTTGCTTTTCAGTTTGTTTTCAATACTACTTTGCATGGCTACGTAAACAAGTCTGATTCCAGTCTTACCTACCTAGTAAGGTGATCCAGGACCTTTATCATCTTTAAACTGGTAATGCAAATGACATAGCTCATGTCTTACTAGAAAACTGGCTTTCAGTGAATATGATGATATTTTAGAACTGGATTTTTTTTTTTTTTCTTATCAGTTCTAGAAAAGAGGAACTGAGATGCAGGCCAAACGAAGAATAAATAACTCAATGTAAGTACTGAACAAAAAATATTACTCACTATGAAAAACTCATCCTTGAAATTAGCAGCTAGGTCATAAACATAAATTCAACATCCACTGAAAACATAAAATGCCTTTCTATTGTTAATTTATCTTCTTCTACCATAAGTCCCTTAATGAAGATGTTTTTTTCAAAGTATTTTACTTTTGTCCTTGCACACATTAACTCAGCAATTGCCTGTTTGCCATACTGTACTATGGAGAACCTTGCATTTGATTCTGCAGTGAACTAGCTACTTACACCACAGCTCCTAGCCAACCAACTCCACGGTGCAAATTCATAAAAGATATATGCATACTTTGTGTAATTAAACAAATTCCAGAATATTTATGAGTATTCACGAGGCAGAAAGTTTCCAGCCGCAGTAAGTCCTTACTTGTAAAAAAGTCCTTACTTTTTTAACATGCCTGTTGTAGGAAAACAGTATTGCTGTACTGGAGGTTTCTCCAAGGCCTCAATAATGAATAGGTTCATGAACAACAATATAACCTGGCCTAGGGAGCTGCTGTGGCAGGGGGCTGGACTCGATGCAGAGGTCCCTCCCAACCCCTACAACTCTGTGGTAAGTTGACACGTATTCCAAAGACAGCTACTGTACGAACATCTCACACAAAATCGTTCTCATTTCAAAGAGAAGAATCACACGAGAGCACTCTCAGCTGCAGCCAGACGTGCTTTAGAAGCATTAAGGTTTCATACAGCTGCTGGACACATGAAGGGCAACCGTGGAATCAGCTCTGAAGCCTGGACACTGAAAGATCACTGCAAAACGTGTGGGGAAACGAAGCAAAGGCCACAAATACGTGACAGTCCACAGAGACCATTACCGGCAGTCACAATTAACAACTCCTCAGCGCAGACCACCGCTTCCCACCGCCGCCACCACACAGCCCATCCCCGCCCACTCCCGCCTCTCCGCCTCTCATGTCCACGCATGCGCGCCACCTCACTTAGGTCACATCGCACGCGCGCGGCCGCATCGTGTTCAAACAGCGCATGCGCGCGTGCTGGTCACGGACCGGCCGGCTTCCCTCAGGGACGAATGTAACTACTGCGCATGCGCAGCCCGGCGCCCTTCGCCATGTCCTCTAATTGGTGACCTCGGGTACCCGCGCGCTATCGCGCATGCGCCTGGCGGTCTGGTCGGCGGCGGTGCCGGTGCAGCGCAGCCATGGCCGGCGCGTTGAGGAAGGTGAGGAGGTGCCTCTGAGGCTTTTAGCCGGGTCATGGCCGCTTTTCTGAGAGAGAATAGGGGCGCGGGGGACGAGCGGGCATCCTGGGAGGGAGCGCTGCGGGGGACGGGTCTGCGGGGGACGGGAGGGACGCGCGTGTCCTGGCACGGCGGGGCGGGCGGGATGGCCTGGGTGTGCTAAGTGCTCTTGTGTGCTTTGTGCAGACCACCGGGCTCGTGGGATTGGCTGTGGCTGAAAACCCCCACGAGGTACGTTGGGAGTCTTATTCGCAGCTTGGTGTACGCCGTCAGCGAGAGCGTTTTTGTGAAGGGCTCCTGGGTGTGTGACTGGGAGTGGGACCGACTAAATGACAGGCCGGAGGGATGCTACCAAGTGATAAGAGGAAGAAAACGAATTCCTGCCAGTTTAATTCACATCACTAGAAGTTATTCTGCACGTGTGTTTTTTCCTGCACATGTTGATTTCAAAAACCTTTTTTGCATAAGTGCTGTTATGAACCGGTGATTGATTTATCTCTCATCTCCAGAGTAAATTCCTTAAATTCAATCCTTCATAACTGTAACGTCCAAATCACAGAATTGTAGGGGTTGGAAGGGACCTCTAGAGATCATCGAGACCAACCCCCTGCCAAAGCAGCTCCCTAGCCCAGGTTGCACAGGTAGGCGTCCAGGCAGGTCTGGAACATCTCCAGAGAAGGAGACTCCACCACCTCTCTGTGCAGCCTGTGCCAGTGCTCCGTCACTGCACTGTGAAGAAGTTCCCGCACATATTTGTGTGGAACTTCGTATGCTTCAGTTTGTGTCCATTTCCCCTCATCCTATCATCACACACTGCAGAAAAGAATCCAACCTTGTCCCTTTGTCTATCATTCTTTAGGTACTTATGGATGTGGATCAGATCCCCTCAGAGTCTTCTTTTTTCAAGGCTGAACAGACCCAAATCTCTCAGCCTTTCCTCATAATAGAGGTGTTCCATCCTTTATCATCTTTGTGGCCCTCTGCTGCACTCTTCTGAGGAAATCCCTGTATTTTTTGTACCAGGGAACCCAGAACTGGACACAACACTGCAGGTGTTGCCTCACCAGGGCAGTGCAGAGGGGAGGATCACTTCCCTCAACCTGCTGGCTGTGCTCCATTTAATGCACCTCAGGATGCCATTGACCTTGGCCACCAGGGCACACTGCTGGCTCATGGCCAACCTGTCATCTGTCAGGACACCCAGAATTTGGAAGCATGCAGGTGTTTTCCTACCCTGTTGTGCCGTGTTCCCAAAAAGTGCTGAAATAACCTCTAGCTCTGCAAAGGGAAAAGGCTGATTTCATCCTAAATAGGCACCGTTTGGCGCAAAGTAGGTTCAGGGTTGCAGTACCTCAGTAATTTTCAGGAACCACAATCATGTAGCAATTTGGTGCTTGGTGTTTACACCTCATGGTCAGTAATGAAAGTATGTTTGCCACATCTTGATCGCTTATTCAGGGGGCATGAGCTTGAAAGGACTTGAGTAATTCTTTCAATTATCTCTGCTTTGAAATTCCCAACTGTACAACAATTCTATTTCAGAAATGCTTGTGCTACCAATATTTAGGAATAGTGTCACAAACAACAATTGTGGCAAACAGTATTGTTATAAGCAAATGATTCTAGTTTACAGCTTTGTTAGGTACCTTCTGTGTGGAGCTGACAAATTTTGTTTTTCTTTCCCAAGTGATTCAGTTTTTAGAGCAAAGAATTCAGTAGTGCTGTGCTTAAAGTATAAGTTCTGTGCCATTCTCCCTTTCATTTTCTGTGTTTTCTTCTTTGTATTCATTACTGCAGTATTACACTTTTCTTTCATATTGTTCCTATAGAGCATCCATTCTTCTTTGGGTATATAGTCACCCAGCAAATGGGACAAAAGTGTAATTTCTTCATGATCCTCGTGTGTCCTTTATCATTATGTTTAAAATCAGCAATAGAAGTTTCAGGTTTTAGTTTTATTTAGATCTGGTTATCATTCAGAGCTTTGCATCAGCATAAGAAGTGCTGAACGCCACCAGAAAGCAAACAAAAAAATGTTAAGCTCTGGTAGATGATGTGCTTCTTTATATCTTTCTCAGGTAATGTTTCAGAAGCTGGTTTAAATCTGAGTTTGCGTGGTTTGTGAGAAGTATGGTTAGTATTAGCACTACAGCTTTTGTTTTTCAATTTTGCATTAAATATGCTTAAAACTGCAGTTAGTTTTTTTTAAGGGACCTGCCAATGGTACTTCTTGGTTCTGCCAAATTCCACTCCCATCTAAAACAGAATTCAGGCCTGGTCATTTAGTTAATCCTACATTTGAATGCCCTAACTATCTATAAGGCAAAACATAGAGTGCTAGCTGTTAGGTTTGGTGGAATGAGTAATTATATAGCTTTTTAATATAATTAGTATAATTATACTGGTTGCAAATTTTAACTGTGTTGTGACTGTTTCAGCGGCTGCGAATCCTATACACCAAAATCCTTGCTGTCCTGCAGAACATTCCCAAAGATGCAGCGTATAGAAAGTACACCGAGCAGATTGTAAATCAACGATTTAATTTGGTGCAAACAGTAAGTACAGTGCTGTTTCATAAGTGGTGCACATGGGAAGATTTGTAGGATGGAAGGAGTTTCAAATGACTTGCTGTTTGCCAGGGGTATGATAAGTCTGAAATATCAATTCGGAAATACTGAGAGTCTGGATTATTTTAATGGTACATCAGAATTAATTGTTTTTCTTAATGATATTGCCTGTGAAAATTAGAAGAAGTTCTTTTTAAGATTTATGAAACGTATGTATTTTTCACACGTTTGCACAAAAAATGTGTCCTCTTACCAGTGTGTTATATGAATACAATCTTTGTCCTGGATGTTTAAAAACAGGCTTTGGTACATTAAGCTATACAATACTGATAACATGACTATTAGGAGGTTGCATATCTTTCTCTATAAAATTAAGATCATAAACCTTTTTTGAAGGTTATAGCCTATAGCCCTTGGTTATTAGTACCTGTTTGGATGTCATTAGATAGTACTCCATTTTATGGAGAGGTTGATGTTTGGGTTCCAGTCAGAAGCCTGTGAGGGATTTTGGGGGGTTTGCTGTTTTTTTTTTTATAAGGTAAAAGGCAAAGGCCAGCAAACTAGGTGGTAGTTTTGTGAAAGGTTGGAGTATCATCTGCTTGAAGTCAGTATTTTCATGATGTATCTATTCTTTCTACTTTTCAGTGAAGATAGATCTTTATTTGTTTGAATTCTCAGGAAACTGATGTGCAGAAACTTCAGGACAAACTTAATGGTGGTCAAATAGAAGAAGTCATTGTACAGGTAAAGGACAGAAATTTAAGATCAGGTGTAAGTTTAATTAGTGATTTTTAGTGTTTCTTTGGCTGTTCAGAAAGTTGGTGTTTTTCCATATTTTTCCTCTGCTGCAAAACAAACAGCATATAGATGTATATATATTTTAAGAGAATCTGAATCATCCTTTAGGGAATGGGATGGCCATGTAAGTAAGAATGAACACAATAGTTCACATTTACTGTGTTATGCCTAATATACATAGCATATATACTTACACTGCTGTGTCTGAAACTACAGAAAAAGGGCAGAAGATGACTGAATGATATGGGAGATTAATCCAAGTAGTCTGGAAGATGTTGTGGATGAGCTTATCATAAAGTAGTCATTGAGAATGAGTAGGTGAACAGCCTGGGCGTTTGGGGGTGACTTGACACATCTTCAAGTCCCCAAATTTGAGGTTGTCCCTGATGGTGATAGGTGATGGCACATCATTGAGACAATGAACTGAAATAAAGGTAGCTGAATATTCTGGCTGTTGTGTAGAATTTAAGCTCTTGTTTGTTTTATGGTCTTTATTAACAGGCTGAAAATGAGCTTTCCCTGGCAAGAAAAATGTTACAGTGGAAACCATGGGAGCCTCTAGTTGAAGAACCTCCTACTGACCAGTGGAGATGGCCAATATAATCCTCAAAATGGTATAAGCTCTTGAAAGTCAAAAAAGTTAAAATATAATTATTACTGAATGTACCTTTAAATTAAAAATGTGACTTCATAAAACCATGTTTTGTCTGAATGTCCACTAAATATAGCAATCTAAAGATGGCTACCAATTCCTTGCATAAATGGCTTTAAGAACATTCGTCAACTTTACATCCATTGATTCATTTCTTTTTGTCATTTGCTGACTACAGGGTGTTTATTTGTGCTTGATGGATTTTAATCCATATTTGTGTATTAGCAGATACAGATATTTCACTTGAAATGCAAATCAAACTTGTAGAAAAGTATGATTTTGCCTTTTTCTCCCACTGTTGGTTGTGTATTCTTGCCATCTTTGTAAAGCCAGTACCAATGTCTGTATGACCATGCAGATGCCAAGATTAGGGATCTGCTGTAATGAAAATCAGGGTTACCAAGAATAACATTTTCTAATTTCAAACTAGCTGACTCCAGTGGTCATATCAGCACCAATACTGGCTCAGGGAGGTGCTGGGAAGCAAGAACAGGTCTCTTGATTTGCAGGTAGCTTATCATACTTAGCACAATGTACATGGCACAAAACTTTAATATCACTCTTATTTTGTACGTATAGAATTTGTATATAAACATATGTACTTCATAGATTTATTTGTATATTACTGATTCTGACCTGGAATGTTACTGCTAAGAAAAAATAATGGATATTTCTTGACAAGCTTGGCTAAGTTCTTCTTTCAAGCATTTAAATGGAAAGAGCACACATCTCCAGTCTCAAAACTCATTTACAAATCTAAGTTTGGCGGCTTAGATCCAGGAACAGTGTGCAAGTTTGTCTTTGCTCACAGTTTTTCAGTACCATTAATGAAGTTGATGCAAGTTTGAAGATGAGCTACATGACAATGATCTGCAGCTTGTTAAAGGTTGGTGGTTCCACTGCACTGCATTACATACATACTTTGTAATAGGTATACAGACTTTAGAACCATCAGTTTACCTGTGTCTATTTACTTGTGACTAATTATATCTTATCTGTAATATGTACAGTTAAGGTATTAGGACAAGTGAAAGAGAAGCTACTGGGTATAGCAAGTATTAGCTATGAATTGCTTGTGTGGACTTGAGCAATTACTTTTACAGCAGCTTTAGAGGGATTTTTCCCACTGGTTGTCGGTGTAATTACAGAAGTCAAACTCTTGGCAGTTCGAAGACTTGAAAATATTTGACTTCATTGGTTGACTTTGATGGCTGTTTCAGCCTTGTAAAAAGTAGAAGCTGGTTTCTTCTGTGATAAAGCCACTAGGTGGCATTATAGAAAAGGGCTTCACTGTGCCTTGCAAACAATTTGGACATGAAATCCTAAAGGAGTGTAAACGTGAATGAGCGTGAGCAGTGTCAGATGAGAAACGAAGACATGATTTTAGGTAGTAAGTATTGAGCTCGTGTGAGTAGGAGAAACGGGGGGGACCCCAATATGAAGTATTTTGGCTTGCAATTCTTAAGGTGGAAACATTAGCAAAGTGTAGTTAACAGCTATTGCACTTTTTTCCTATTCTTTCATGATGGAGACAGCTGACCCCTCATTCCGTTATACTCTGCTTCTAAGGCCATATTTGTTGTATGAATGAGCTGTCCTACAAGCTTGTGACTTACGTTGCAGGGCAGAATTCTCTTACTGGCCCATTAGTGATGACATTTGATAGCCATTGTTAAAAACAGAGTTCCACTCACTGGAAGTTCACCTCTTGTCCCTTTCTCAAATGAAGACTAAATCCTGCCTTCAGAGGGGATTTTTAGAGCTACGTTCCCTAATTTCTATCCACAGGGTTTGGGCTGGTCTATAAGGGGTTCTTTCAGATCTCTTAAAATAGGATAATATATCTATCCAAAACACTGAATTAGCCTTCACTCATATTTTAATTTAGGAATCATTTAATATATATACAATAATACATATTCTATGTATTATGAAGCTTCTCCTGAAGGCAAAGAGGAGGATTTCTCAGATTTTTATCCAATTTTCAGCATGCATTGTGATTTATTTTTATGCTTTATTGGTGGCTAAATTTATTTTTACTGTTTCAGAAAGCAGGAGTTAATAGTGTGTAGCATAAATGGAGTTATTAAATTAATAACTAGTAAGTTATAGTTATATCAACATTTAATAGCAGTTATTGAGAGGAAAAGGAGGAAAGATAACAGAGTGAAGCGCTGAGAGGTGTCTGTGTGGGCTGTGTTGTTCCTGGCTAGTTTAAAATTAACCCTTTGCGAGGAGGAAAAAGAAAAGTAATTTTTACCTTGCCATGAGTTCTGTAACTATGTATCTGGTATTTAAATCCTTTGTAGCAATGAATGGTATGCACGTTTTAAGAGAGAATCTATGGTTAGTTGCGAACAAATTATTTTAAGATGAGTGTACCAGCAAGGCATAATGCAGAGATTGATTATAATTACTTCTTTTTTTTTTTTTTCTCTCTCTACTAATTATGCTGGAAATACTCAGTGATGCCCAAGATTTTATTTGCTGTGGTATGGTAAGGGAGATCAGTGCAAGCCTTAGGGTCAGCAGAACGCCTATAGAAGTCCTGGGAGTGCAAGTGACCGTGTGGGACCTGGCACAGACGGAGCCTCTTTAAGCAGGATGGCAGTGCCTGACTGCCACTCAATGGCAGCACCGAGCTTCTTAACAGGACACCATTTTAATATTTGTCGTGATTTTGATTGTGTTCGAAAGAAGATGTTTAGGTCAGGATTTTTATGTACAAGGTATATGCTGCTTTGCGGGGCGGGGGAGGGAGAAAGCATTTTTGAAACTGACGCTGAGTTGGAAAGCCGAGGGTGGTTATGATGGTGATAAAGCACAGTTCTTTCCAGGGAGTGAGTGACTTCTCATCTCATTCTGCGCTGCGCCCAGGCTCAGCTCGGTATTTAGAGAAAAGGAGAAGGTACCGAGGGTTGGTGCCTGCGCTTTACAGCCTGATGGAGCCTCGCACCGAGCGCGGCACGGCGCGCGTGGCTGAGCAGCCGCGGAGATGGCACCGCCTTACCCTGCCTGGCTTCGCCGCTCCCACCGCGCATGCGCAAGGCTCCACCGCCCCCCGCCCTGCGTTGCCACAGCTACCGGTACGCGCAGCGCCGCCGTGAAGAGCCGCCCGTGACGGGGCGTCCCGCGAGAGCCCTGTGGAGGCCGCGTCGGGCGGTACGCCGCGCGTGGCGAAATGTGAGGGTGACGGTGCGGGGACGCACCTCGTTAGGGGCAGCGGGGCTGGGGGCGGGGCCGGCATCCCACCGCGGGGGGAGGTGGGCCTTGGGAGTGCTGGGGAGGGGCTCTGCCTGTTCCCTATCTCCTGTGTCTATCGGTATGTAAAAGATAGTCGTGCCTGTGTATTCCTTCTCATGTATTACTTCCTATCTATCTATCTATCTATCTATATATATATTCAGGCTCTGCTGGCACGTTATGGCTGTCTGTCATAGACCGGTGAAAAGATGGGCGTTTTGCACTGAGGGAAGACTAACACCTTAAGCTATTCTTAGTAGACTGCTTGGAAAAAAAAAAAAAAAGTAGGAACAGCTTTTCAGGATATCGCTGCTCCAGTAATTGTAACAACGAACCGGCATGAGGTTTTAATAGGTACTGAGGTTATTCCTGCAGAAAGGATAAAAAGTTGAGCTCGTCCTTTGGAGATGGAAGGTGCCTCGGAGAGCTGCCCTGAAGCCGTGCCAGCAGGAACACGAGCAGCAGAGCAGCTGTCTGCAGGGCCTGAGCAGGACGTTGGTGCACAGCCGTCCAGCCAGGTCCTGCTTCGTGCTACTGGGCACCCTGCTGCCAGCACCATGCAGGCACATGAGGGCTGCGAGCTGCTGGCCTCCCAGGAGCACCCTGGAGAAGGACTTGGTCGTTGTGAGGCAATGGGAGATGGCGATCAAGGTGTGCTTGAGTCAGAGAGGCCATTCAGTGCATCACCTGAGAATGCAACTGCTGTTACTGTTACAAATTCCTCTACTTTACCTGAGTTAAGAAGTTCAGAGAGGGAAGAAGAGACATCTCAAAATGCAGTGCTGTCAGAGAACACGACAAGTTCAACAGTGACAGGTAAAGAAGCTGTTAAAATGTTGGACATTACTGCTTTAAAGGGATTCTTTTCTCCAATCTGATTAGGCCTTTTTCTGCTCCCCACACTCTTGTCCTGTTCACGTTTGCAGGTTCTTGGTTTTGAGGTGACTTACATGAAATGTGATTGAACAAGTGAGAGATGGATTGTTTATTTCACACTATGATAACAATTTATGGACTAATATGACATTTTATGAAGGGATCCCTGTATCTAGAAATGCATATGGCTTTTGTACAAGTATTTTAAAATTAGCAGTGCATATTTCAAATACAACATGAGCTAGTATCAATTTAGACTAGACCATAGCAATCACCTCACTATTTTACCTCCTCAGTGCTCCTGTGACTTACCAGCTGCTCTCCATGCCTTTCTCCTGCAGTCTGTGAAACAGTCCAGTATTTCCTGCACTTTGTTCTTCTCTCTTCTGGGTATCCCCTTTTCACTTCAGTGCCCCGCTTCCTTAGGCCTTCAGAACAGAAGGCAACACACCCTCTTCCACGTGTGAGCACAGTGGCTGATCCTTCAGAATACAGAGGTGCTGACTGCCTTCTCTTGCCCAAGTTGTGCTCAGATACTCTTATTCTCAAGAAGCTGGCCATCCCTTCCTGGCAAGTGCACTGTACCAAAGCCAGGTGGCGTGTCATATCTCTAAATCAAACCAAATTAATTTCTGGAGCATCAAGCGAAGTAAATCTGGGTCAGAATGTAGTCTTTGAGTAAACAGTACAAAGTCAAGCATTGTGTGAAAAAACACACAGATTCAGTCACTGTTTGGCTGAGGTCAGGACAAATTGGAGCAGGTTTAGGTAAGATTTTCAGTAAAAGTTCACTGTGTATGTGGGTAACTTTGATTTAAAATTCTCTATTTGCAGGTAAATATATTTACTTACTGTATCTTTTCTGATTTTAATATGAATGATTTTTTATGTGCTGACAGTACTATGTTAGATCTCCCTTAAAAAGGTGTATAATACTGTCTCAACTTTTTGTCGAAGAAAACTTATTCAGCTTAAAAATCTGATTGTTCTCTCTTGCAATGTTTCAATAAAATCATCTGGGGGTAAATCTGAAAGGTTTTTGTTGTTTGCTTTTGTTTGAGAACTGCATCATAAATTGATTTTTCTTTTTACCTTTTAGGAAGCATAATTGAGAGTACTCAAACTGTTACGTGGGGTAGGGATGAACTTCATGGAGCTATCCAGACTGAGAAGTTGTGTCTTGACCTGGAACTTTTACCTAGAAAGGCAGCTCGACAGGATTACCACATGCCAGATGTCATCACTGTCAGAGTACAAACAGGTAAATGATGTTTTTAAATATGTTTCTGTAGATATATTTGTATGCCTATGGATATCTATGTAAAGATAGATAAATAAACAAACCTGCTGTAATCTCAATCTGTTACCAGAAGCAATGATACTTCTATCCTGTAACTTTCGTTTTAACAGATTCTGATTCATTCCACGATGTAGCTGTGAAAATTGAAAGACCTACTTTCCATAAACCATTTCTGGGTGGATTTAAGAACAGAGTAACAGGAGTGGAATTTCATAATGCAGGCTCACAAACATTACCCAAAAAAAGACCTGAAAAAGGAACTACGTTATTTTGTAGAGAAACTCAGGTAATGGTGCAGTAGTGTCTTTTTAGATGTATTTTATTTTTCCGAACTACAGAATGTGGACACAATTATTTCAAAAAGGAATGAGGAAGTAAGTCAGCATTAAGTATGTGACTGAATGTATTTAATGGATTTATATCGTGAGTCTTGTATTTGGGTTTATAAATAGCTAGTTTTTTGTTCTTCTTGTAATGAGAAAACAATCTGTGTATTTTCTGATAATTTGACATGTGTTTTTTTTTTCCTAGACAGTTTTTGAAAGAAATAAGTATCAACAAACAACAAATCCAACATCAACACAGATGACTAAAAGTGGCCTATATGTGTCAAATATGACTGATAGAGTAATAACCCCTGGAAAGTACCTTACAGCAGAGGAATACCATAAGCGTCGACTTGAAGCCGTAAGTTCTCATATGTTCGCAACTGTATCTGCAAAGCAAAGTAGGAAAAAGGTTACTTGAGTATTTAATGAGTGTTTGAAGAGTGATTTCTTAACAGTGAACTTGAATATGTTTACATTTCATTATCTTTCTGATATAGGATAAGTGTGCGTCTGCGTCTTTACAGTATTGGCATTTTCAGCAACATTTGAGACCTTACAGTTTCTTAAATACTAATCATTGTGAACTTACTGGTTTCTGTCTTAAGTTAAACTTTCATATATACCATTAGGAGTTAAAATAGGCTTGTCCCTTTGGGGTTTTCTTGATCCCTTTAAAAGGACCCAAACTACATGCCTTGCCTTACAAACTACATTACTTGGTCAGCATCAGCTAACAGCAATAAGCATCTTGTAGGGATGGAACTCAAGTAGTTCCTGGTAGTTCTGAGGAAACAGTTAAGTCTTACTTATCATTATTACTACTCACTGAAATCTGTAATGTATCTGTAGGTAAGCTATAATGCTGCTATAAATGTTACTACAGAATGATTTTCTTTGGTTTTCAGTTCAAGAGCAAGCACTTTGCAAACGTGTTTCAAAATACTTTCTTCACAGCAGCTTCTTACAACCAAAACTGGCCTTCAGGTTTTAATACCACTGGTAACGAGAAGCTTTTGTTATTTATTTTTTCACAGTAAAAAAAAAAAATGCAGGAATATTGTCCACCCTACTCTGATATATCCAGACTAGCTCCATAGTCTTTAATAGCCACTGCTTTGGATGGTGGATATATATTTAAAGTTTTGTCATATCAGCAGTGGTAATCTCATTTTTATTCTTTGTTTACAAATAAAATGTAGTTGATTTTGTGGTTGTGGGTTGTTGTTTTTTTAGTTTTCAATAAGAAATCTAAGTTTGCAAGTACGAATCTAATTTCCCAATTTTGACAGTATGTAAATTGGTAGTAAAATGAAGACCTCTGCCTACAAAAGCTGAGGGGAAAAGTCTAAAAGGAATACATGGCTTTGAAAAAGAAAAATGAATTTGGTGATTGCAGTCTATGGTTTAGTTTCATATTTGAATTTAATTCCTCCACTGATTACACTCTTGCAGTTACCTAAAAGAGTACGCAGGCTAGTGATGAGAATAATAGTACATAACTGGTTTTAAAGCATTTGAGTTAGTCTGAGTACAAGACAGATCTTAGAAAATGTAGTTAAATAGATTAAAAAAAAAATAACAGTTAAGAACAAAATGCAGTGCTGGTTGGTTTTAAACTGATGGTTCTTTGGTATTCTATCATATGTAGGTAATAGTATTACAGAAATATTTCCGTCGTTGGTATGCTAGAAATCTAGTTCAAAATCTGAAGGAGAAGAAGATATTAAGGCTGACATGGGAAGCACAAAAAGAGTTACAAAGGAAAAAAGAGAAAGAAGACAAACTGAGAATGGAGCAGGAGAGAAAACTGAACCCTAAAACCAAAGAAGATTTTGACCTGCTTTACCATGCTTTAGAATGTAAGTTTTTCTTTAGGGAACATTCTTAAATCAACAAAAAAAGCATAGTTTAGAACCAGGTTTTCTGGTTTTGGCAGGTTTCTTTCTCCTTCTGTCCATTTCCATTTCTATCTCCTTTTCCTTTCTCTATGCAGTAGAATTTATTTCATTTTTAAAGATTTTCCTGCCTTTTATATATTTCTAGAAGCTTTTCTAGAAAATAACTAGCTTACAAAATGGTGCTAATAGCTGTGCTATTTTGGAGGCATTTTGTTTGTTTTGTTTGTTTTATTATTCATCTGTAATGATTTAAGATTGGCTACAGGAGCAAGGCACCCTGATATAGGTGAACAAGAGGAACAAAATTCTTCTATTGTTTTGTTTTAAGGCTCAAAGGACTAAATTACTTTTGATGCATTTAAGTCACTGAAAATACTGCCATGAAGAAATTGCAATTTACATCCATCATTCCCCATTTAATTTTCATAATGGATTACATTTTACCAGGAATTTTATGAAAGATAGATGAGGTTCTTCATTTAATCCACACCCTCTTCTGCTGCCATTTCTACTCCTTTCTAATGTGTTTTATTCACAAAACTGCTGTAACTGCAGTCAAAAATTTACAAATCCTTTAAACTAAAAAAATATATATGTATCTTAAGAAAATCTTTTTAAGCTCCTAAAGGGCATCACAAAATATTTCTCCTAGCAGAGTGGGTGGTGTCTGCAAACAGACAAGCACTTCTAAACTTCCCTGGCAAAATAAGACGAATGCTGCAGATAATTGGCTTAAAATCTTAGACAAGAATGATCTTGTAACTCTAACAGAAAATTAACTTACGCCCTTTTGGAGAAATGAATAAAATAGAAAGCAATGTGATGGCCTATAAGAAACACAAGACTTCAGTAGTTATTTCAAAATGAACACTTCTTAAGCAGAATACTTGCATTGTCACTCCACAGAGCTCATTTTATCTAAGCCTAAGAGCTTGCTTATGGTTTAACTCATTGCCAGTTTTCACATTGCTGTCCCTATAGCAGAACTTGGGGAATGGATTCCCTGGTTCATTGCAAAGCTACTGGACCTACCTTAAACCATCCTAGCTGTTTTTCCTGTGGTAAACTGAGCATAAATTTGGCAGCATGTGTTATTCATAGAACTTAGGCTCATGACTCAAGCAATCCCAAGTTATACACTTATCATTTAATTCTGTCATGCTTTGTGTGGCACTGAACAAATCTCTTTGTCTAAATGTATAAATGACATAAATATTACTGTTCTCTGTGACAAATGTAAAAATTATTTCTGGTCTTAAGCTTTAAAATTTGGGAAATTATATTTTGCTGGGATTTGTTGTTTGATTTCTTCCTTCCCCTTTTCTCCTCAGAGAATGCTAGCTTTTTACTTCTGAAGAATCAAACCCTTATCAAGTTGGGAACAACTTTAAAATCAGAAAAACAAGATATTCATCTAATCATTTTTTTTCTCTCCAATTACGGCATTTAGTATTTGATTTCCTCCAAAATTTTCTTTAAAAAAACTGCTTTATAGTTAACATGCTATCAACTGAAATCCACTTTTTTTTGTGTGTGTGTATATCTGCAGGAAGAGTCTTATCTGCAAAAGAAACAACACAGCTGAGAAACAACTGTGAATAAGCACGCTGTTTTCTTTTCCTGATACTCTTAGATTTAAAATGTATGATTGCATACATCTCTTTTGCCTAATTTAGTATGGTCGGATTCACAAGCAATAAAAAATACAACTTTGTATATCAAGGAAACCTGAGAAGCATTTGCCATTTCAAGAGCTGTAAAGGAATAAGCTAAGCACCAATATGTGAAAGATCTTCTTAACGTTTTGTTGAAATAATTGTCTAGTATCAATCATGTTGTTTGGTTTTTGTTTACCGTTGTTGACTCGTTGCTTCTCTGGAGACTTGCAGTCATACTCTTTATTATAATAGAGCTTAGTGGTTCTAGGAAGTCTCTTTTTTTCCTACCTGCATCTAAAACTACTTTTACATTCTTACAGTGTCAACAGTCTACACAAGCTAAATCATTGTGACAGTAATAGAATGAGGTTATTGTCCTCTACAGATCTGTGAAGGTTATTGCTGCTGATCACAACATAGGGATACTATTACAGTGTCAGCACCAAGAAGCAATTCCTTTTGGTACAAAAACTTGCCTGTTGGCTGTATGGTGCAAATGAGATGTATCTAAATATTCTGTGTGTCTGAATATAGACACATTCATTATTTATTTGAAAAATATGAACTACTTCATTTATTTTATAAAAACTGGAATAAATATATGAGTAGAATAGGTAAAATAGATCGTCTAAGAGGAATTTCTAACCTGACGATAGTACGTATATGGTAAACTGGTAGATGACTATGGATAACTGTTTGACAGGCCCTTCATTTCTGCAAGTTGCTCATTGTATTTATTAACTCTACCTTTGAAGTTGCTGCCCCCTTCAGGCATATGAAGCCTCATGTAAATTAATTCTGTGCAGTGCTTTTATTTGCTGAAATGGCTTTATTTAAAAATATATCTTTGGATGCTCAGAACTTGTCAGACAGCTGTCACATTAATACCAAAGCTTGGAAAGCCTTAAGGAAATGAACTGAAATATTTTAAAACAGAAAACATAAGGCATTGTAGATAAGGAAGCCACAGGCAGAAAATAAACTTCCTTCCCTTCCCTCCTCTTGCCTTTAATCTTACCTGATACAGGATTTTTCAATATTGGATTGTTTTCTTTACACTGTTTTTCTTTTGCATAAATATTCTGAGGCAATAACTTTGAGATATTATTCAGGAATGCTGTAGTTTTGGATCTCACAGAACTCCTTCCAAAAATCTTTGGATGCACTTGAAATGGAGCATACCCTTCAACACAGGCAGGAATTGTTATGATGGATGCAAAGGAAAACAGTATTATGTAAATAGTGATTTTACTGAGGGATTTCTGTAAGGGCATATAGGTTGGATATCAGCAGTTACAGTTAAAAAATGGGTACTGCAAAATAAGCCGTGATAGATGTGTCTGCATGTTAGGCATTCAGTAGTTTGGCTTGTACTTCGAAGTGCAGCAGGTACGTGTGGTTTGGTGATTTGCCCCTGAGTCAGAAGGCCAGATGTTTTTACAGCATCTACTGATTGACATGCTGCTATCATCAGCATGCTTGTGTATCACTTCCTTCCACGGGAAGGGTTCTGCTTCACAAGAGGAAAGGGAGAGTAAAGTAATGATGGTCTAATTATAAATGTGCAGCCATCTGCCCCAGGTGGCAAAAGATGATACACTCAGTATTCACTGTTAAGACCTGAAGTGCTAAGCATGAATGTCAGTCAGCCTTCTTTGGATTTCACTCGTTTCTGCAGGGAGAAGCAGTAGCACTAAGTACTAGCAGTACCACGGTAAGATTCTGTTATTCTGTTGGGAAGATCTTCACGCTGTCTCTTCTCGCAATTTTGATCAGTGTTGAGTTAAAAAGATCCATTGCTAACGTTATTTTTAGGTGCAAAATCATGAAGAAATCACTGCACTGAACATTTCCACAGAAGCTGAAGTCTCAGTGATTTTTCTCCTAAACCATTTCCGAGTTTGGAGTAATTCCTGGCATGGCAGTGTGGAATCAATGTATACTTGCACTCAGAACATCCTTATCCTTTGCATTATTATCTGTGCTGTTTTGTGTGTATTGTGCATAACAACCAATTCACTAATACAAAAAACTTTTTTTTTAATTATCATTATAGAAAATTAATTATGTTATTTCTTGACTATGAAAGTAGAAATCTCACTGGAAAGCATCTTCTAAAAAACTACCCGGAATATTTGTATCTGTAGCATGGAGGCGAGAGGAGGTGGAACGGATTAACAGAACTCTTACTGGAGCTGAAAGGAAGGCAGCACTTTGTGGACTTCTAGAAGAAGAGACACAGCTGATTGCTTCCATTGGGAGACACAAGCTAAATGCAGGCAAGGAGAATGAGCAAAAAGCAGTACTGCGCTTCCTGGATAAGGTCAGTGAAGTAATTTTAGGCTGAATATAAAGAAAGTTCCAAAGTACAGGAGCAGAAATGGCATCTGCAAAATATTTGCCAGAAATAACTTTTGTAGCTCTGTGACTGATTATCAAAAGACAAACTGCATCATTAAGGCTGTGAGATTTACCACAGACACAACTAGTTGTGTACATAATGTAAACAATTAGCATTGAGTGGATGGGTTTTTTATCCTTTAACCATCCCACATAAGAGATGCAATTCTGATGGCAGTGTTAAAATCATTCTGACAGAATTCAGAGTGGCTAATTTGAGGTTATAAAACATAAGAACATTGCAAATCATTCTGTATTTTGTATTCTGTGAATTAGAATGCTGTAATAATTCATGCATGGAATGATGATCTGTCTTAATCAGTTTTTGAATCTTTAGAAATCTGCCTACGAGCTTCTCCTTCAAAAACATTCAGTTTCTCTAAATGAGACTAATGTCTAGGTGACCTTCCCTCTGGTATCTTCTTTTATTGCTTTCTATAGTGAAACATTTGCTATTGCAGTTAAACTTAAATGCAAATTTTTAAGCATGAATATAGTATTTATAAAATTAACCTTAAACCACAGAACTAATTACGTGATTATTTTATCCTTTTTTCTTCCCTCAAAAAAGTTGTCTTGCAGAAAGTAGATTTATTGTTCATTTCTCCATTGAGCATGGGCCTTTGTTCCTAGGTCATCACTTCTGACTTTAAAGGAACTATTGATTCAGTGTTCATGTACAGGATAGAAAGCCAGGAGGACATTAACTGAATCTTATTGAACTTAGTGATTAATTCACTGCTTTCAGATGAACAAGAATTTTTGCAAGAGAATTTCTTCTTGTACAGTCTTGAGGATTAAACTTAAAAAAAAAAAGACAAAAAAAGAATTTGTTCATTTAAAGATGGTTTAGAGTGACATTAGATTCAATGGCTCTTTAGTGTAAAGTACGAGGAGTCCTTTTAAGTTAAAAAAAAAGTCTCAGCAATCTGAAGAGATGGAAGAAAGATTTTTGTTGTCTGCTTTCATAGTTGTGAAATAATTATGAAAAAATACACTGCAGCAGCAATAGTTTTTAAATACCGGGGTTTTTGTTGTTGTTGTTGTGGTTTTTTTTTTTTTTAGCTTCAACTACGTAGTTCTCAAAAAAAGAGAGACTTTTGTACAAAAGAAACTTCATTCTTTTTGTTATTGATGCATGGGAACAGGTTCACAAAAACTGATTTGGTAAAATACATAATCTCTCTTCGTTACGAATATAAATTACTTATCTGAAATATTGGTGGGACTGTTATGAGGTTTGTTGCTGTGATGTGATTGAATTCTCTATTACTGCTTTCAGGAGTACAAAATGCGAGGAAGCTAAATATTTAGAAATGATGCTAAAACTATACATCATTTTGTTGTTACATATTTGCTCCTAGTATTTGACATTCCTCTGTCACCTCAAAGAAAGAAGCCTGGGACAGTTTAAAGCAAATATATTTCTTGGGATTCTAAAACACTGGTAATAATGTTGAGACTTCTGTTGTTTTGTTTTCAATAGAAAGTTGTTTACTTTCTTTTTCTTTTTTTAATTTATTTTATCGAATACTCAGTTTTGATGAAAGTAGTGAGGAAAAAATGATAGAATTTAAAGATATCCTATCTTGAGTTGAATAATTTAAATGTGATCATAATTTAGTTGACCTGTGTTACAGGTTGTATTCAGTATAGAATAGTGAGGCTGTTAGCTCATATATGGTTTGTACAAACTGATTAGAGGAACCCAGCTTTAATAACTGCTTTCCAGGCAAAGTTGTACTCACTGACTCATTGTGCTCATGGTGTAAGCAAATGACCCTGCTGTCTTAGAAAGAGTGGTTTCATTAGGAGGATGAAATGAAGGTAATGAATTCAAGTACCCCATGGAAAACAGGGATTGTTGCTTATCTGCTTTGCAATAAAGCTGCAGCATGACGCTTCTCCTAAACTGGTTGCTGCTGTTGTTGTTGTTGACTTGTTTTCTTTTTCTTTTTTAAGCATTTCTAGTAATGTACTGAGTTAGTGTAGGAAAGTAATGAAGATATGGTGAAGCATTCATTTTTGAAGACAGGAAATGGCTTCTAATTCTGCATAAGTTCAAAGATTTCATTGAAGAGCTAGGAGTTTTATTTTTCACTAGTACCTTTGTTACTGTTGAGTTTTATAATCAATTTCTGCTCTGCATTGTTATTACTGATAAACAATTTCATTGTGGTTCCACCCCCACTGATAACATAATCAGATGTTATTCAGTACTGGATTCCCTTCTCTATTGCCTTGTTTTTCTTTCCCTTACCTATTTTTATAATTTGATAATTTATTATAAGAAGAGAAAAACCCTATTTTGATGTGACATTGACAGTTCATACATGTTCTATCTAATATTCTTGCCATTTTTATGACATCACCACAGAAGGCATATATATTTGATCATCATAATGATCATACAATTACTAGGGCGTTATCCTCAAAACTACTCAAGTATCAGGTTTCATGTTGCGTTTCTGAAGCTAATTTCTACTGAAATAACGAAGGGAAGTTCACAGATGTTTGTGAATACTTCTGTTTCAAATGCAGTGAAATTGAATAATTAACACACCAAGAATGAAGTTCGAAATAACTACCACCGTATGATTGAAGACAGGGAGTGGAATTGGGCCATGATGGGGAGAGGGTTTGAATGCTTTATTTCTGTTGGATTTAGATGTCTGCTTCCACGGGTAATTAGCCCTCAGAGCCAGTCCTGTAGAAAGGGGACAATGTTTGGCCTTTTTAAACTGAGTAGTGCAACCAATACTACGTAAGTCCTCACTGTGGAAGATAAAGATGTGTAAAGAGAATTGAAATAGTAGGCATATGTTATGTAGTTAAGTTTCAAGCAGGGAGCTAGCTCAAGTATCTAATAAGCTGTAAACTCTTCTTGTATTTTAGTTTACCAAAGTCTATACCTTCTGCAGATGCCTGTATAGCTAGCATAAATAGAGCAGTTCCCTGGAGATGTTTTGTACTGCAGCAGACTTTGAGGGCTTAAATTTGTGATCTTTACACAGCCAACAGTCCCACTGATCTTACTGATACTTCAGAGAGGGATTTATGACTGCAACATGAAATACAGAGCAAACGTGTCCTAACACCACTGTCAGTAAACTTGTTTTAAAGAAGCGTATCCTTGTAGGTGAATATTAATTTACTTCGAAATTTCATCACTTTCAATTTTAAACAAAGCGTGCAATCAAATGCTTGCTCTGGTGGAAAAGGTACTGTAGAAGTATCTGCAGTAGAATGAGATTTCTGCGTTAGTTGAGCATTAAAGTCATGTCCCAATTTGCTCTGGTAAAAATTTATGTAACAATATACTTGTTCAGCTGGTGATCAGTTTATAATAGCACAGTTGTACAAATTATTTCTGAAGTGTGCGCAACCGAAGAGATGGAAAGCATGTGATGGAAAAATCACTGAAATGGATACACAGGACACGCTCCGTGCCAGAGAGCTGCTTGAAATCTACCACAGTGTTAGCATGAATGACATCCCGAAAGATGAGAGAAGAGATGTGCTGTTAATGCTCAGAGGTACGGTGAAGGTACGTTTTTATTTTTCTATTTATGTTTGGATTGGAGCTGTGCTTTCAAAAGACACGGTCATTAAATTATGTTGATACATAAACAATGCTGCTTCTGGCAAGTAGGTGCCAGGGTGATCAGCTGGCAGCAAGAGAACGTCCAGTCCACCAAATGGCATGAGACAATGATTTGTATTCCACATTTTCTTAAAATTCATGTTACACTTTGTGATGTACGCATTTTTCTTCAAGATGCATTAGGGTTTTAGCCCCATGGCTTTAGTATATTTTTTGATGAATTAACACATAATACAAATTTACTACAAAGTTCAGCTTAATATTCACAACAAACTGATGAAAATCATGACATAAATGTACATGGCTATTGCTATAACTTTCTTTTTTCTCAGTTTCTTGAAATACCTGTTAAGAACCGTATCACCTCTGTTGCGTTGGCTGGCAAATACTGATATTCTTTTCCCTTCCATTCTGTGTCCCCACTGGATGTTGCCAGTATTCCCAGTGAAATAAAAACTTGTCTTCTTTTTTCTAATCTCTCTTTCTCTCCTTTTTTTTTTTTTTATTTGTTTAATAT
>VXAB01002389.1:479383-566207 GCA_013399175.1 Odontophorus gujanensis | reverse complement strand
ATTCATGTACAAAAAAAAAAAGATAAGTTTTTTAAGTACTTTTGAGATGTCAGCCTTGACAGCAAAGTAGAACAGAATGCTGTTTCATGGTTCTTAAAGAAGATAACAAATGTCCTGCTCTTGGTTTTGGTAATAGCAGAATTTAATTTAAAGTCAGTATGACATTGGAAGCATTGCTAATTTATGAACTTCTCATCTTAATACAATTAAGTATTGTGTAGTAAACAAATTCTAGAATTTCTCCAAATTAGCACTCATATTTTAGGTGAAAAGCATTGAGTGAAATCATCTGACTCCTGTCTCTGGAATATCTCTATGTAATTTGAAGTATTGGAAGGACTGGTCTCAAGCATGGTTACAAGTCCTGTAGGCCTTTTGTTTGGTTATTTTTTTCTTCCTTTTCCCCTTCCCTTTCTACCAGCATATGTACATTTCCTATCACATAGCCAAAGGAAGTTTCTTACTGAGATGCTTCTTGGGGCTTTTGGAGGAACAGGAAAAAAATAGTTTTCAGCCTCATTTAGATGTTTAGCATTTTTCAGTGCCTCCAGATTTACAGTTCTTCCCAGCTTCAGTATATACACAGGCTCATTAAAGCAAAATCTGTATGGATTCTCATCTTTTTTTTTTTTTTCCCAACTTTTTACATTAGTGTGTTTGGAGGTTATTTTCCTAAGACACTAAGGGTTCTTTTATTATGAACATATGGAGCTATGAATGATGACTTACATAGAAGCCATGATTTGCTTTCATACCTTTGTTAAGAGTTATTGTGTTTGCTTCCTTATTGTTGTGTTTTCTTTTCCTTTTTAATTCTGTGTTTTCCTTCAGGAACACGAATGTAAATTAACACAGGAAATAGTGGAATTAATTGACAGGGAAGTTGATCTTATGTCAAGAGAGGTAAAAGAATGCAACTTAGAAGGACTGAGGAAAAGGATTTGTACGCTATTTCTTCAATATATTAAAACTCCGAAGTTTAACCCTGAAGTTGCAAGGATACTTAAGGTAGTATTCCTATCCTGCAGTCTGACTTAATGGCTATGAAACTAAAGATAGAGAAGGGGAATTGAAAGCTGTGAATGCTCTTTTACTTTCTATAACCTTTTGCTGTAGAACTGCTGGGGGAATTCCTCAGGAAGTAAAAATGTATACAGGTATCATCACATATATGGGCTTATATAGTAATTTAGGAAGCATAAACATGTTTTTAACAATTTGTCAGGTTAGCAGGTAGTAGAGAGCAAGCCAAGATCTCCAGGTATGAACGAAAAAATCAGAGAATTTTAAGTGGCCTTATGCATCTGAAAAGACATGGAAGATTTTAAAGCATTTTTTTTCCTCCACTGTAAGGAGGACAGTGCCCCATGAATCCAGAAAGGAAGAACAGTTAATTCATGAAAAGCAGATACAGAGAGGAAGTAAAAACAGTGATAGACACCTCTTTGAAGTCTTCTGTTAATAAATAAATAAATAAGTCCTATTGAGTTTTTTGAAATACTTTACTGGCTTTAAGATATTAGAGTATTTCCATAAACGTGTAAAATCTATTCCTGACAGAATCCAGGTGACGCACAAGGAATCGTAAGGTAAGTTGTGAGAAAGTAACTTATTTCTTTAATTTTTATCTTTTAGGTTCCACCAGATCCCTTAAAGCTTTATAAAAATGTTCACTTCTGTCATAGTTGTGAAAATCACTTGCCAGCTACTGAGTTTCCCATTCCTGCTAATTCCCGCACCCTTGGCAGATGTCACTGGTGTTGCAAGCTTGATAATGAGGCTCGACGACGAGAGGCATTTCTGAAGTACAGACTTATTCTAGAAAATCTGAGGGAATCTGAAGCTGATTATCAGGATGATGCTAGAATTGTTTTCTTTGTTCAGGTAATGTCTGAAAGACCATTGCTAATAATGGAAACTGGTGGCTTTGATTATAATTTTTATTTTGTGGATGTGGTTGATGGGAAGAGAAATAGGATAATGCTACGAAAACTTCTTCCTGTGATATATAATGCTTAATACTATTAAGAGAAAGCACTTAAGCTCTTTAAGGTATACCTGTACTTCCAAAAGTGGTTACAAGCAATGCATTAAAAGAAACTGGATGTCTAGCTAGCAGATTCAGATGATCCAAATTCTCTGGTACTACTCTGGCCATCCTGTTGCCTAAAAATACTGGCATAGTCTCTAAAATAACAATGACTGTCACTGTGACTTTGTTACTTTTACCCAAATTATTTTCAAGTTCTTCTCTTTCAAGCTATAAATCTGAGCAGCTGAGATTTGTACTCAGCTACTAATTTCCTTTTTTTTTTTTCCCCTAACATTTACTTAAATTGTTGCATTTTTCTGAGCTATTTTTTGTTCACCTTCCAGCAACTGTCTGTCCTCTACTCCTATTCAGAAGCAGCTGTGGTGCATCCAGAAATGACTGTCGCAACCAGAAGTCTTTTGCAGCAGCAATGACTTTATTCATTGCCCAGTACAGTACCAAAATAGGCTCTGATTGTATTGCCTGTGGATAGATGTAAGATTTTTGTGATAAAAGATTTTTCTTCAGGTTTCTTGCATGCTGATTCTAACCAGGCTTGGGCTGAACACCGGGAGTGCTACTAAGGCACTTAACTGCAACTAAAGACCTGCTTTTCTGGATCAGAATCAACTAGTTCAGCAACTGTGTCAAGTCCTGAGGCTGTCTTTTATTTTTTCAGAGGAATTTTTAACATAGTTAAAATGTTTTTCTCCTTAGAATCAATGTTACAAAGGGTGACTGATTTTTCTTGAAGAACAACATCCTGATGGGAGTGATCCTTTGAGCTAATGAATTTGCTGCCCTCCTTTATCCATTCTTTGCCTACACTCATTTCCCAGTCTTAGTTCTAAGTGTTCTATTATACTTGCTCCCAGCCTGTCAGATGATAGTGGTTGAAAGTCTTTTCTGTTTCTTGTGAGAGCAGAACAAGTTATCAGGGGGAGGGACAGAGTGTCATGTGATATGAATTAATTGTGAATTTTCACAGCAAAACGCATGTCTACCTTGACAAAAGTTATCTCTTAAATCAAACTTTTCCCAACAATGACGAGTCAGTTTATGGCTCTGTTTTAGATGGTACTTTACATACTTCAACATAGGTTTTAGCCAGTTATTTGAGATTCACAGCTTAACACACACACACACACAAACACACAAAAAAAAACAAAAAAAAAAAGTTGTACTTGCTAATATGTCTACTTCCAGATGTCTGGCTTCTTAGAAGAAGATACAGTTATTCAAAATGTTGTGAAAAGGAGGAAATACTGAAAATATAAACTAATTAATGAAAGCTAATAAAGGAGGGCCAGATTTAAGACCAGATGTAGCAGCAACCTCATGTTCATGGAACCAGTAAGCGTGTAGTTATTATAATGGATGTCCTAAGCCCATCTTTTATCATACGTTTTTCCAGGCAACAGTTAAGGTGGGTTCCTGGATTTTGGAAGCAAGGTAGTTGAGAATCCATGAGACTTCATCTCATTGCGTTCATATGCTTCCATTCATATTTTGTCACGGATCTAATAAGTAACATGGAAACACTAATTTAAATAAGCCAAGATTTCTCCTTAGAGGAATGAGCCTTTTTCAGATTGCTTGCTGGAGGAAAACCTGTTGAAATTCTGCTGTATACAGGCTCCTGTGGATAACAATCTTCTAATAATGTTTCCATGACTGATACAGAGAAGAATCAGTTTTGCCACCAAGTTCAGTGGCAACTGCTCTCCTAATTTTTTTTCATATGTGATTTTATTTTTTATTCAGAATTAGTACTCATTTCAGATGGCTAGTAAAAATAAAACAATTTAAGATTAATATAAAATTTAACCTGAAATCTGTGAAAAGTATACATAAAGGCCTTTCTATACCAGTGAACCTTTACAGACAGCCCTTCCATTACTTTTTGTTAATGTTGTAGTATAACAACTACCTGATCTTTGGTGACAGCATTTGGTAAAATGAGCAACAGTGTTATGAACGCAATAAACTCTTGGTATGTCAATAGCAGAGTGAGAGCAAGAAAGCAGAGTGGGCTGTGATTTAGGGTAGGACTTTTCATGTCCCAGTTTTCCACATTTTTCAAGACAGATTATTCTGATGTAAACCTTAAGTAATTTAGTAGTACAATAGCTTATTTATTCAATAACAGTAATTCTGAACCCCTGAATGTGGGATAACAGGGATGGATTATTATCTTTAACTGAAGAAGTCTGAACAGGTTAAAGCATGCTACACAAGAAAGAAAATGGGATCTAAGAGTCTTTATGAGAGCATTTAAGCAATTAGAATGTCAAAGGAAGATAGGAAATTGCCATAGGCAGAAGTAATCCAAGTAAGAACGTAGCATTTTAGCAATGATATAAGAAAAATTTAGTTAATAATTGCCACACCTTGCTAAAGGAAGATGCAAGTCTAGACATTCTTTAACCAAGTGATTGTATGACATGCATTAAACTAATTGACTCAAACATTTTGGACTCTTAACTGCTGGTTACTGTTTTTGCCATAGAATGAAATACACTTCTTTCTTACTCTTGTTTTCCATTTCAGCAGCAGCATCTGCAGTACATGATTGAGAACATATGGGGCTGTCAGTCAGCTCTAAGTGCTTGCAATGACCTCTATGATTTGGTTATGGTCAGATGGGATAAGCAGCAAGAGTGGTCTCCGTGGAACACTATTCTCCTCACTAAAGATGAAGCAGATGCACATCTTAAGCTGCATAACATTCAAGAGGTAATATCCGATGGCTTATTTTTTTCCAGTAACTCTACTGTTTTAGTAGAATCCCATGAGTAATGATGTTTGGCCAAAGTTCTTACACTCATTCATGTCTAAGTTGGCCCACTGTGACTATTTCAATGATTTATGTTTGTGCTATTAAATAGATAAGGCAGTAGTCCAGAGAGCAGCTGGCAGAATACATACCTAAACTGTCTTGCTCTGGTTCTCCCACCTGAGAATGGAAGCTTACTAGCCTCAGCTGTGCTGCTTAATGAGGACAGTTCCATACCTGTGATGCTCCCTCATTTCTGCTCAGGTGTAGTTGACTGAGATGTGAAGCCTACTAGGCATTAACTGTAGATGTTGTGATAGTTGTGTACCTTCAATCTAGCATGGCCTTCAGATGGTACTCATTTTGGAAATCTTGATATTATCTGAGAACTAAATTGACAGAGGAAATGAATTACTCTCTCAATGGCAGTCTTGTTTCGGGAACAAAATACAGTGGACAATTTGAAACCTAAAGGAAATTCAGCTATCTGTATCTTTTCTGTGCATGCCCAGCTTGGGTTTTGAAGCAGACACATGCTTAACTGAGCATTACCTTTAAAATTTAAATTCAGGTTAATGATGGAAATTCCTACATTAACTCCTCTGTCTCACTTCCAGTCAACAAGGCTGTTCAGGTGGTCTGAATCTAATAACACACCTTTGCATCCATAAATCTATCTTCCTGGTATGATGACATGCAAATATTCTGCACTTTTGTAGTTTAACTTCTTTCAACTGGATTGTCAGTGTCAGAGATGCTATTAACTTGATAAGGTCCAGAGCTTAGCTTTGTGATTTTGCTATGAATGATAAATTCTAGTAAAAATATTTCACGACTTTTACACAATAGAAACAGAAACGTTTTCTGATTTGGACTTAATACTTTCTCTGTAACTGGATTTATTCCAAATGATGAAACTGAAACTACATGAGATAGAGTATGGAGTGAATTTTTTCTGCATTTTTACATTTTTCATGTATAATGAAAGTAAACTTCATCTATGACAACAAGTGCAAGTCTTGAATTTAATGTGTTATTGGATGTATTCTTAGCTGGTATGCACTCTGAAATTACAGACTCTCAAAAAGAACCATTAATTTTCCTATTCCAAATGCTTTCATTCTGAGTTGGAAATTGACATTTCTGAACTATTCAGCTGTCTTCTATAGGACTGGCAGTGGGCAGTAGAAGGTTAAAAGCAAAAGGCCTCCACATCTCCTGCTTCAGGGGAGGTAGGAGATAGGCCAGAAGAGCAGCAGATAAAGTGTACAAGTGTACTTTAAAGTTGTTCTGTGTTATTTTCAGTTAGTTCTTGCGACAGAAATGGAATTGGGCCAGTGAGGAGTTGCTTTTCTTCAGTGGTAATGGCCAAAGCTTTGTTTGAAAAAGTGTTTGTGAAAAAAGAGAAAATGAAGCAACGTTACAATGTCATTGTTTGTCATTCATTGAAACAAAGAAAATGACCTCTTTAGTGCTTTCTTTAGTAGTGCTACTAATTCATAACTATGACTACAGAGAGAGCAATTTATTTTTTGTTTTCAACTAAATATTCTGGCTATAGACATCATCTTCTGAGCTAGTACTAATCATGAGAAATCAGGAAAATATGCTGACTCAGACATAGTGAAATGCTTGCTGCCATGGTTATTTGTAAATAATAATTCTGATTCTTACCAAGGACTTTTGGCATATTAATTACCTTGTAAGTGCTGATATTTAACCATTTCCTTTTTTGAAATTTTCTTACTTGAAAGGAAATAAATGAAACCTACCTCAGATGGATAAAAAGCTGTCAGAAGTTTTTCTGTTTTTAACAGATGGTTAATATTTCACCAGGAGTGGTTAGTGATTTTCACCATAAGGTAGCAGTATAGAACTATAAAATGTTTTATTTCATTCTTTATTAGATATGAGTACATTAAATGCTTTACTTCAGTAAAGAGTTGCTATTTATTCTGCCTAAAATGTAAAGCAACAAGTATATTGCTGAATATTTTAACTGTATTTAATAGGATTTGTGTTTTCTTTCCTTCCAGGCTTACGAAGCATCATTTATTCACGAAGTAAAGCATAAGCACATGCAGGCAAAAAAGTACT
Organism: Odontophorus gujanensis; assembly: GCA_013399175.1. Lineage (NCBI taxonomy): Eukaryota > Metazoa > Chordata > Aves > Galliformes > Odontophoridae > Odontophorus > Odontophorus gujanensis. Next base: position 559,302 of record VXAB01002389.1, on the reverse strand, counting down.
TCACTCATATCCCAGTAATGACATCACTTTTCCATAGGAGTGACAAGCAGGCTAATGCAAGTTAATTTTAATAGCTATCCATATTCCTACTGTTATGAAAACGTAACTCTTCACCTAAGATAGCTGAAGTCAAAGAAGTTCACTGAATTATTTATTAATACAATTCCTCTGCTTTTCAAGAACTATATTGTTTCACCAACACCTTAATTTTATTACATAGATCAAAATAAAATTCTGAGTATGAAGTAATTTGATTCTGACCAGTCAATGTAACAGCATTTCATGCTTTGTAACCTCATTATTTAAAAGGTAAATTATTGTTGATGAGCTATTTACATTCATGAGCAATGTCTGTTTTGCTATGTATGCCTGTGTTGCTTGGAACATTTTGTTTGCAGTGTAATATTTTTGATAATTTAGCTAAATCTTTGTTGTCTTTTACTTATATAAGTAATACTAAGTATATTAAATTTATTTCTCTGGTTTTAAGCATTAGGCAGAAAACCCATAAAATCATAGCCTGTAGGAAAAAAAAAATATACATACACTCTTCCAAGAAAAACTACTATGCCTTGGAAACATTGGTGTAAAAAAGTCACCAGTCTTGTGGCTCATCCTGTTGGTCATAATGGAACTGCCAGCATATAGTTATCGGATCCAAGATCTTGAAGATATTGTGAATCAGGCGTAACATTTGAAAATACACTGTGCAGACTGTTCAGAACTTGTTTATTTTTTGAAAGGCTTGTGTTATTTAAAGTAGAAGTTAATTGCCTCCCTAAACTTACATAATTATGTTTGATTATAGTTACAGAGAAAAATATTTTATGGTGTATATTCATAGAATCATAGAATGGTTTGGGTTGGAAAGGACCATTAAGACCATCTAGTTCCAAAACCCCCTGCTGTAGGCAGGGACACCTCTCTCCAGACCAGGTTGCTCACAGTCCCATCCAGCCTGGCCTTGAATGCCTCCAGGGAGGGGGCAAACACAGCCTCACTGGGCAACCTGTTCCATTGTCTCACCACCCTCACAGTAAAGAATTTCTTCCCAATATCTACTCTAAATCTACTGTCTTCCAGCTTAAAACCATTTCCTTATCCTCTCACTACCTGCCCTTCTTAAAAGTTCCTCCACAGCTTCCCTGTAGGCTGCTTCAGGTACTGGGAGGCTGCTATAAGGTCTCCTTGGAGCCTTCTCCAGGCTGAATTGCCCCCAGCTCTCTCAGCCTGTCTTCATAGGGGAGGTGCTCCAGCCCTCAGATCATCTTCATGGCCCTTTCTCTGGACCTGCTCCAGCAACTCCATGTCCTTATTGTGTTGGGGTCTCTAGAACTGGAGCCCCCAACAGCAAAGTCCTACAGAATTTGCTAAGCTTCTATCAGGATTTTCCTAAGCCTTCTGTTCTCCAGGCTGAGTAAGTACAGCCTCTCCTCCTACATCAGAGCTTCTACTTCTTGAGGTTCTCAGTCGAATGCTGTTGCACTTGCTCCATTTATTTTAGTCCTCTTAATTTGAGGGACAAAGAACTAGATGCAGAGTTACGAATTCACACTTGAAGAGCTCTAGATTCTGTGTTCAGTTGAGCATTATCGACCAAGTCTGTTTTAGCCTGCTAGGGAATTACTCACAAACATTTTCAATTGCTTGCTTTTGCAGAAGTCTACTTGATTGTTATCAGGGACATGTCTGTCCTGTGATTTTGAACCTTCAAGGGATATACAGTGCATATACAGTGAAAACTCTTGTCCTCCTTCATTCTGGTATCCAAAATTGGCTTTTGAAAGCATAGAAATTGAATGTTTTGAAGAATGTAGTATATCGAAAAGGATATTGTTGAAAAATTAAAAATCAGCAATTTATTGGATATCTAGTTGAAATGAAAGCCAAATATAGCCAACACAATAGAGGAAGTTTTTAAGTCTAACATTATTAAAATTATCATACAGTATTTCATGTTACATGGGTTGCTCTGAAAGTAATGCCTTCTGTTTATTTTCATGGAAAGCACAACAGATACAAAAAGCACAATAACGCTACTTGATAGAACAAATTCTCACCTATAAAATAGTATTTTTCAATATAGTCACCAGTATTCTCTATGCATTTTCACCAGTGATGAACAAGGGTCTGCATGCCACGCTTGTAAAAAATCTACTGTCACTACTGCTGAGATGCACCACCCACCACCTCACTGTGCTCACATCCTCTGTTTGTTCTTCATCAGTGTTCAACAAGTGTCGATGATTGCCAGTGGATGCCATTCTTTTCACCGGGAAGAATTTGATAACACACCTCTGCTTCATATGCCATTTGTCACACTGCTCCTCTGCTGCCATCTGTCGTATGGTAACAAAATGTAACAATATTGGTAGGAAGGTTCAGCCTCTGCTGCCCTAACACCAATGTCTGCCTCTGATTTTGTTGTCCAACTTAATAAAGTAGGAGACATTACTTTTGTAGCAACCCAAATAGTCTTTGACTGCTACTTTCATCATCTTGCATGTGATTTTTATGTTGTTACTGAATTTTTAAAAAAAGATTTTTAGCACTATTTGTCCATAGCATTTATAATTGTATTCTGCTTTGAAAAGGCATTAATTAGTAACTTTTCTATAATAGTTACTGTGTTGGTTCACTTGTTTATATAGGTTACAAAAGGTGCTCAACAGGTATGAAGAATGTAATTTTTCTTTGCATCAGACATTGCTAAAGACTGGAGATTTCAACTCAGGAGATCAGAGTCAAATCAGACATTCTATTTCAGGAGGCATTTTCTGGGAAATCTGCCTAGGCTTATTTACCTTCAATTGTCATTGCATTTCATTGGGAAAACTGTTCAGATAAAGGGTCAGATCGGCCAGTTTCTATTAGAACTGAGTAAATACCTTAAAAGCGCAGCTGATCACCATTTCTTGAGAATTTCAAGAGTTACACAAGATGATTTTCAAATCTATTTTTAAAATAGCCCCTGCTTTGAAGCCTAGACTTTTCCTGGATAATGTGAACAAATTATTGTAAAACATCAGTGCCTCTTCAAAGGATAATAGACAAAGATGAAATTCTGATCTCCTTTCACTTCAGGGATGTGGCTTATGAAAGTATCTTAAATTCTAGTGTAAAAGTTCAGTCCACAGGGACTCTTGAAATGCTGGTTAGATATACTGCCTTTTCCTCAGTTCTTTCCTCCCTGTACATACTTACTAAAGGAGAGGGGATTGGCCCACATGGCTTGCATTTCTCATTCTGCACCAGGTATTAATTGTCCAGGTGTCTCGGCTGAAGTTTATTCTGCAGGACTCTATTGTGAGGAGGACTTTTTAGAAAGAAAATTTGCCTTCTCACTGCCTACCAGAACCATTTTCAGAAGATAAAGTTCCAGCCTTCCTCCCATGCGCAGAAGCGGATAGTATGTTAATCTGGCAAAGAACACATATTTTTTCCTACCCGCTCCCAAGAGGAAACACTGCTTTCTCCATGATGTAAATTTCCTTGTTTATGTCCTAATGGAAGAGGAATACAAAGTAATAACTCTTTCCACCTCGACTCCAAAAGATCTCCCAGTTAACAAAGCCTTAATTCCCTTCTTGTATCATAATGTGGTTGTAAGCACTGATAAAATGGCATCATAGACTAAATATGTGAGGGTAACAAAGCAGTTGCTAGCCAATAGTTTGCATATCACAGAATCACAGAATTGCAGGGGTTGGAAGGGACCTCCAGAGATCATCGAGTCCAACCCCCTGCCAAAGCAGCTCCCTAGCCCAGGTTGCACAGGTAGGTGTCCAGGCGGGGCTGGAACGTCTCCAGAGAAGGAGACTCCACCACCTCTCTGTGCAGCCTGTGCCAGTGCTCTGTCACTGCACTGTGAAGAAGTTCCTACTAATGGTAACTTATATACATATATATATGCATATCTAGCATCTAGATCTTGGTTCTTTTTTTAAGAGCCTAAATTTGAATAGGCATACTGAACTAGGAGCAAAGATTTTTAATATACTGCAGCAATACTGTGTTAGCCCCCAAACCTATGGCTGCAGAATCATTTTGAATATAAAATGACTGGCATTTATTTTTATCACCAGTCTGTAGATAATTCCTTTAGCTTATCTTGCACTGTAAATTGTCCTTGTTACAAGTGTGATCCCTTTTACTTACAGACCTAACTTTACCGTCATCCCACAGAGCTCTGGTATTCACACATCTTTATATTCAGCATTTCTTACATCAGGAATGTAGAATTATGAAGCTGAGAGTATTAGGTTTTTGTTGGTGGTGGTGGTTTTGTTTTTTTTCCTAAAGAAGAACTTTTGTAAGCAAAAGAAATTAAGCCTACTTCATTTTGTTCTTCCCATTATTTTTGAGTTCCATGTTTCAACTCTGACAGGATGAGAAATATGTGGGACATGTGATATGAATACAGTTGTATAAGAAAGCATGCATAAATCCAGAATGGGTAGGAGTGGAAGACAAACACAAGGTACGTTGCTATTACAGCTTCTTTTGATAAAATTATTTGAACTGGGATCCATAGCGATGGAATCTTTTTTTCTTTACTGCAATTGTATAATGATTTCACAGCAATTTGTGTTTCAGGATTTTGGATTTGTGTTAGATGAAAAAAAAAAAAAATCTTCACGCACAAGCAGTTTTAAACCTGTACTCAAGAACAGCTATGGGTTTTCAAGGAGAAACCTGTATGGAAAATGTAAGAGTAAATCAAGCTGCTTTTGTGTATACTGAAAGACATCAGTCTATATTGTATTTAGGTTCCTGCTCACAGATAGAAGAACTTCTACGATCTCATTTCAATTAATTCAGAGAAAGGAATCTTTTGAAAAATCTCTCTCTGCAGTAGCTAAGTTTCTTTCTTCTCATTTGGCAAGAAATTTTTATTTTTAGAAGTGAAGAAAAAGAAGGAGCAAATATATGCAGAAGCATTCAAGAGCCAAATTTTCTGGGGGAGGCAGATGAAGATCCAAGTCAATGGGTTCTTCTCATTCCTTTTTTTAAAACTTTCTTCAGTCATTCCCCAACTGCGGTTTGTGGAGAGTTATTAAAAAGGAAAATTTGGTTTGTTTTCAGTTAGAAGCTTGATCATAAGTGATGTGATAATCTCTGGTTTTGTTTCAAAAAATGTAAAGTTGTTACTGTAAGTCAGAATGTGGAGAGTACATCCACCAACTGTGCTTCATGTCACGTGTGTTGTGATCTGACTAGAGCATGCGAATCCCCTCTGAAAGATCCAACTCAAACCAAGGGATGATCAGTTCTTAAGATATTATCAGCCAGGAACAAGGACACTATGCCTTTATTTTACAGTTCTCTCCCTTGCATCAGCTCCTCTTTGGTCTTCATCAACCTACCTTACATCAACCATTTCAGGAACAAGAAAGCCAGGAATCTCTTGACTTGCAAAAGAAGTTTCAGATGCCAGCAGTGGAGTTTTGAAATGGTGCAAGTGCTGTGTGGAGGCAGGAGTTGGACTCAGTGATCCTTGTGGGTCCCTTCCAACTCAGGATATTCAATGATTCTGCAATTTTTTAGCCCTATGAAAATGTAGTAGTCACCAAAAAAAAACAAACAACAAAACAAAACACATGGAATCTTCAAGTACTTATGAGTCATTTGCTGTTGTGGTTAAGTTCCTGTCAGGGTAGAATGCATTATCTGTCTGTGTATTCCATACGTTCAAGTTGGACTATTAAAGTCTACTCAGATATGAAGGTCCTGGCAGTGTTGATCATGCAACCACATTGTGCGCTCTTGGTTTATATAATGCTGGCACTCAATTCATCTTGATTTTGATATGAAGAATAAGGGGAAGAAGCGGACAGGAGGAGTTACAGCTCATTGATTTTGTGGCCAGGAGATGCATGCAGAACTTGTCAGTGCTGTTCTGGGCAGTTACATGAGAAAGTGGGTATCTCACATTCTGGAAGATACCATGATAAGTCAACCAACTCTAGAACTACTAAGTATTTTGCGTGTATTGACTGAATGATTCCAATCTATACTAAATTCTCTCAAGGGTGTTCCAGTTCTACATCTGTCCTTTGTAATCTGTGTGTTCTTCTGTGTATGCTTCCTCAGACATGCAGTGAAAAGGGAGATGAAGGATTTATGAAATATCACCGAGGAGCAGAAAGTACAATAATAGGGTTAACTTCAGTGTTACAGAAAGGTACATATAGAGGATCAGCTTCATTACTTCCCTCAATAATATTATTTTTGTGTCTGGAATCTGATTTGAGACTTGAATTGAACAAATTGTCTCAGACAACAGTGCTGGAATAATACACTGTGAATTAAGGCAAATGGACTTGATGAGTCAAGCTCTGTGTGCTCTGATTCAGAAGTGCGTGTCTTCAGCTGCTGTTTATATCCTCCCTTACAATTTTCATTGTGCTTCCTTTTTTCTCCCTTGTTCTAACTTGTTTTAGCACAGCTAGCCATTCCTTTTGTATAACATCCTCACTATGTTGCCGTGGTTGGGATGAGGCACCCATGTGCTCACCACGTGCTGCGTGACTCCCACTACCTCACTCTGTCAGGTGGTGGCAGAGACAGCTCAGCACCAACGGGGATGAAGGAGGACTGGAGAGCAAAAGTACCTCTAGGATAATTTTCTTCATGCATGAAACTTGTGAAATAGTCAAGCCAAGTTCTGCATGGAGTGAGATTTGCTCCTGACTTTTGAAATTTGATATTTTTGGGGCAGTACCACTCCATGTTATTAAAAAGTGGATACACTCCAAGCATTCCAAGCATTGCAGCACCTCCCTTACAGAGACAGGCTGAGAGAGCTGGGGGCTCTTCAGCCTGGAGAAGGCTCCAAGGAGACCTTATAGCAGCCTCCCAGTACCTGAAGCAGCCTACAGGGAAGCTGGGGAGGGACTTTTAAGAAGGGCAGGTAGTGACAGGATGAGGAGATGGTTTTTAACTGGTAGATTTAGAGTAGATATTGGGAAGAAATTCTTTACTGTGAGGGTGGTGAGACACTGGAACAGGTTGCCCAGTGAGGCTGTGTTNTCCGCCGGGCGCGGCAGCATGGCTGGGCTCGGGCCCGCCGCGCCGCCGCTGCTGCTGCTGGGCGCGCTGCTGCTGCTGCCCGGCCTGCCCGCGGAGCACGTCCCCGCGCTGCTGTGGTCCACGGGCAGGTAGGAGAGAGAGCGGACGGACCCCGCCGCTCTGCGTGAGTGCGGCCGTGGGGGGAAGAAGCGCTTCTGCGTGACCGCTGGCGGCGAACTGAGCCGAGGATTCCGCTTGCCTCCGGACACGCTACCCAGCGCGAGGGTTTGCCCGGTTTTAGTTGCGATGTTGGTGTTTGGGAGCGGGCGGTAGGACCCGCGTTACTCAGACCCGAAGCGGCGCCCCCAGCGCGCAGCTCCAGCTCTGCTGCTACAGGAGGAGCTCCGGGAGCTGGCCAGNAAGGACTGGAGAGCAAAAGTACCTCTAGGATAATTTTCTTCATGCATGAAACTTGTGAAATAGTCAAGCCAAGTTCTGCATGGAGTGAGATTTGCTCCTGACTTTTGAAATTTGATATTTTTGGGGCAGTACCACTCCATGTTATTAAAAAGTGGATACACTCCAAGCATTCCAAGCATTGCAGCACCTCCCTTACAGAGACAGGCTGAGAGAGCTGGGGGCTCTTCAGCCTGGAGAAGGCTCCAAGGAGACCTTATAGCAGCCTCCCAGTACCTGAAGCAGCCTACAGGGAAGCTGGGGAGGGACTTTTAAGAAGGGCAGGTAGTGACAGGATGAGGAGATGGTTTTTAACTGGTAGATTTAGAGTAGATATTGGGAAGAAATTCTTTACTGTGAGGGTGGTGAGACACTGGAACAGGTTGCCCAGTGAGGCTGTGTTTGCCCCCTCCCTGGAGGCATTCAAGGCCAGGCTGGATGGGACTGTGAGCAATCCGGTCTGGAGGGTGGTGTCCCTGCCTACAGCAGGGGGTTTTGGAACTAGATGGTCTTAAAGGTCCTTTCCAACCCAAACCATTCTTATGATTAAATTTTCTCACTCTCTCTTCCTTTGCTGGAACCGCAACAGAGAGATTTGCTGCACATTTCCAACCTGTCAACACCCAAATGTGCGACAGCAGCTCTCAGCACACGCGAAGGAGCTGAGGGCCGCGGTAACACGGCACGGGGAGAAGTGCCGCGGAATACATTCGCTGCAGAACAGAAAACTTTCCCACAAACTCCGCTTGCAAGTTGAGCAAAGCTCTTAGCGGGGAGCTAGAAAACAAGGCCGCAGGGACCCGAACTTCCCGAGTCCGCCGCGANTCCTCCTGCTCCTCCACCCTGCCTTTTCACTGTTGTTCTCCTTTCTTTCATCCTTCCCTCCTTCCTTCCTTCCTTCCTTTCTTTTTTTCTTTTTAGATGCAGTTCCTACTTTTAATAGGAAGTGCTGCTTCGTGCATAGGCTTCGCTTGTTAGAAGAAGTGAGCGTTTTCTAATGTGCAAGCCCTCCAATGGAGAGCTCCTGCGCTCTGCACAGCGTGTGTTATACCCAATTCAGCAGCACGCCTTCCCGCAGCTGGTTCTTGCTCATTTCTCTAATACACACAGTCAGAATCTGACACGCTCCAGCCAGCGGTTTCATACTCTGTACCTTCCTCACTTTGGATTTACCCTTCTGTAAAGCAAGAAGGGAATCCACGAACAGTTCATTGGTGATAACTGCCCTTTCAGCCAGCCAGGCTGTGCTCACTCTGCCTTTCAGGAGACTTTGTGCTGATGAATGTGTTTGAGCACAGTGATCTATCTAAGCACCGCTGGGAAGATGGGCTGAATGCTGCTGTCATTTATCTCAGTGCACATCTCATATCTTTGGGCAGTATTACTAGAATTAAGGTCTCATCCTTGTGTGTTGTGGTGATTTTGTGGCTGCTGTTTTTTAGTTCATAATAGAGTAATTTTAAGACAGCAAAAGGAGATGAAGAAATCTCATGACCATTAGCAGTTATACTGTGTAAGTTCTTCCAGGAGTTTTTCTCCATGCGTAGTGCCATACAATTATGGTACTTTTCTGTATTCTCATGTGTCATAATGTTGAGAGCTGCAGATAAATTGCATTTGAAAACATATAGGTAGGAGGTGCTTATTGGGTTTCTTTTATATGTATCCTGGGCACTGTATTCTTTTCTCAGTGGTAATGAAAACCAGCTTTGATGTATGTTTGGCCATCTCTTAAAAGCTTCCAGAGTGTTCTAAAGCCCTTCCTCTGGCCCCAGCAGCCACAGCATACAAGAACCTGAAACCATTACAATTTCAGTAAGTTTGATTAGGTAACTGACCGTTTCCATACCCTACACCACCAAAAGAAATAAACAGATACTTCAACATTAAGGTCTTTTGTGTTCAAAATACTTAGTATGTTCATCTTGATATAGCTCAGATATGTGAGCTACTTCTGTATTTAAAAACAAAGTTAAGTGTTGGAGAGATTTGTTCTTAGGATGAAGGTGATCTTGAGAGTGTGAGAAAAGACCAGTGCTGCCTGTGGCCTAGTTTATATAAATAATATACATGTTGTCAATATAAGCAATGTCCCAGGGAGGTCATAAAACAAATGTTCCACCAAGATGCAATTAGTAGCTTGCTCCACTGCAGGTTGTTCAGGTCTATACAAATACAGAGCAAGAAAATCAGGATGGTGGACTGTTTAAACCAGTTTTGTTTCCATCAGTACAAGAGTTCCTCCTACCATGGCCTTTGTGTTTTTTAAAGGGGAAGTTTGTGTGAGGAAAAAACTCATGAAAGCCTCTGAAGCTACTGGAAAGGCGATTTATGTTATTTTACGAAATAAAGAAACAGCAACAGGAACTTTTGTTTGCATCTTGGTACTTAGTGGCGATGCAAGGTTTTCAGTGGGTGTTCTACAACCCTGTGAAATGTGGGAATTACTGTTGAGAGTTTTAGGAGGGATGACTAAAGAAGTACAACAATTATCAGTGGATTTCTATTCACTTGGTGAAAAAATCCCACCAATTTAAAACTTTCGTTTCATTCATTGCCAGACAGGAGTTGAGATGCACCCATCTGTTCCATCACCGTCTCCTGGGTTTACTGTCAGGATACCATACTGAAACCTTCTGAAGAGCTGTATTAGGAGAATGTGACGTTTTAAAGTCTCTCATGTATTATTGTACTGTGATCATGCTATTCAAGGTTAATATTAGATAACAGATTTAGAGATTTATTTATTTATTGTACCAAACAGCAATCTTCCCCCATTGCACTCAGGAGAAAGATGAAGGCAATAAGACAGTAGGTCACAGTGTCCTGCTTTTCACAAAGGGATACTAAATTATCGGCGGACATTTTCCAAAACAACTATGCCCCACTAAAACTAGCAATATCTTAAATCAGACTTTAAGCTAAACCCATTAATATTGCTGCTTCCCAGAGCACGAGGGATGGGGGCAGGTTCCTCTTACATGTGATTCAGAACGGAAACGATTTAGCCATTTTGAAACAATATTCAAAAGAATTTCTTTCTGCAGATTAGAGAGAGCCTGAGGAAATAAACTCATTAAAAGTAGTTCCTGATTGTCCTTCACATGTCTGTTTTCAACTGATTTTTGCTTGTAGGAATTTGTTACTACCTTCATTTATACTGTGCTATTAATCTTTTTCTGGTAAATCCAGATTATGAGTGATTTTGAGAAAGTGTTAGTGCCAAATAGGATGTATGCCATGTTTCCTAAAGCTGCAAGGAATTTACTGAGAAATCTTGCTGGGAGGAGGTGTAGCTTAGGAAGGAGATGGTGAAAACAGAGAATTATTTTAGCTGTAAGTTTTCTGTACTTCTGTGCAGGTGCTCTGAGCCTGTTTGCCTGAGGAGCTCTTTGAATTTTTTTCTCCCTGTAGTCACCAGTTGCCACTGTACTGGTGCTGCTAGAAATGGTGACATGAGCTTATTGTGTAGAAGTGACGCTTGAAGAATATTTCCACAATTTTATTGATAAGCTTACTTACTCCTTCTGCACAGGGGAAAATGTTATTTCTTCCGTGGTAGTCTAATGTGATAATAGTGACTAAAAGAGACAACTGACAGGAATAACTTGTAGGCGGGAGTTCAGAACGCGGCTGCAGAGCAAGTGCGTACCAGTGACAACAGGTCAGGGTGACGAAGCCCTACTTCTTTACCATCTGTCCTCTGGAAGGTCCAGATGGAGGAATTCTTTAAATCTTTGCTTCCCCTTCTACCTAGGAGGCGGACAGATCAGAAAGTGTATCCCAGCTTTGTAGCAGTGTGTGTGCTTAGAGTTCTTGTCCGCCGGAGCAGTTAAGAGCAAGAAGGAAGCAAAACACTCCTTTCTTTACTTCCTTTTTTTACCATGTTGTCTGGCTACAGAGTGCAGCTGATCACTGAGCTTCTGCTTTTCTAGCCCAAGGTGAGCATGAATTAGCAGAGGTCCTTGTGGCTGAGATGCTGCTGTGCTGCAGGAGGCCAGGCCTGCTGGGTCTGCAGGCGGCTGTGCTGCTCTGGGTGTCACATTCTGTGTGAGCCATCAGTAAATAGCAGCAATCGATACGTGTGCTGGCCTACTGCCTGCCTCATCCTCTGCCATCCCTCACTCGTACACTGCTGGAGGTGAAGAGTTCATAGGAATAGTTGTGTTCATTGCAGGCAGTAATGCACACCCTCGGTGTATCCACCACGTGGGCACGTCTCCATTTCACTCTGCCCTTAGCAGTGTGCAGCCAGCAAAACACACTAACACTTTCCAGCTGAGCCGTGGTGAGAGTTCTGTTGCACCGCTGTATGGGCTCATTAGGTGAGGCATGCTGCACAGCACCAGGCAGGCTGGTGAAGGGAAGCAAAATATGCCTATCATACGGGAAAGATGAGGATTAAGCAAACACTGTATTATAACAGAATTATTAGCCAGCTGATGGAAATGTATTTTTCTAATGATGCTGCTGGAACTATTGAAGTTGATGCCTGAAAGCTAAAAGGTCTCACAAGGGGCACTTTTCCAGGTTAGATAGCTAGCAAGGGCTGCCCTGAGAACAGGGAAGCCTTAGAAGCGAAGTGTGTTTTAAAACGGGATCATTAAACCTCCAAGGGTTTTAATACAAAAGCCTTTGCTATTGTGTTGCTGCAAATTAATTAGTTTTGTTTCATGTTCACTCTGTCACTTTTTTTCTCAATTCCGAATCCAGAGAGTTCTCAAAATCTTCAATTTTTTCTAATGCTAGACATGTAAAAGATGTTATCAGATATATAGTTTGCAAAAATACATATAACAAGATATTCACTATGATTTCCCTTCATACAAACAGTTCTTTAACATTTCTTGATCAAATCCATCTTCTTTTCCTTCAGTGTTACTAGTATTTTGGTGTGGCCATGCAGTCCTTAATGTAACTCTAAAAGTCAGTTACTAAATTCAGAATCTTCAGGAGGTTTTTTGTTGTTGTTGTTGTTGTTTTCTTTTCAAATATTTTATTCTTAAAGTTTATATTTAAACCTCTGACATCCGGAGGTCAGCTTTCTTGAAAAGTCAAGACTTGTCTATTGCAATTTCTAAGCTCATGGTCTTAAGAAGTACAAATCAATGTGGATTGCCAAGTACAAATAAACATAAAAATGAAGGAGCTGAGGAAAACTAAGAAAGAATCAAACGATAATTTCTGTTGAATAAGAAGAAATTTCCTCCTTTCACAGTAAGTTTTATATTTAAAGCTGAAAACCTGACAGACAAAAGGCATTCTAGAATTCAGTTTGAACATCTGCAGCACTTTGTCTTGGAAAAGTCCACCAGAAATAGCATGGATTCTGGTACTTTCCCAAACCCCAAATCTGAAGCGATTTAGACATCTACTACTGTGCAGTTAATTTTTTTAAATCTGCTGTGGGTGCAGTTGGAGGTTTTTGATTCCCTCTCTGCTGTCTTCATTGGAATTATCAGCAAGCCTTGAAGTGCAATATGGGTTTTCCCTATCTGAGAAATGATGCAGAACTCCCTTCTATCTTCATTGCCCCTACTCTACCTCCATCTCAAGATGAAAGCAGAAAACATGATGAAAAGGAAGATTGTTTTCATTCATAAATGAATGGAAAGAGTCATTTCTGAGTTGCTTTTGGGTTAGAAAATATCATTGGTATGTCAAATTCATCAAGTTGAGTATAGCTGATGCTATAGCTTGCAGCAATTCTCCGTGTTCTGTTCTTTGTAAATAGGTCCATTCAGAGGGACCAACCAGATTTTCAGGCCTTAGCAAATAATACACGCTTGTGGACGTGGGGAACTAAAGCTTCATGATCTTGAAGAGTTTTCTGCAGCACAATACTGCCTTGATCAACTCACCCAGGACATTTTTTATATTGAATTTTATCCCTGTACACCCAGATGCGTACTGCTAAAATCCCAGTCAGGTACTGAAAGAACAATGCCACCTCCAATCTTGCCCATTAACTGTTCTTTTTTGTAATGAAACACAAGTGGCCAGGTTATTTCTCTGTCCAGTCCTCCTATAGGCAGGTTGGGAAAAGAGTTGTAAACTTTTCTCAGTGTCAGTTGCCATTCTCTTCACAAGAGCTCCTGCTTCTGGAAATGTGTTTTACTCTGAACTGCCTCTGAAGGAATGATTGCTTCACCATGAAAACTTTAGGAGAGAGGCATATTTTTAACGATAATCATCGACTAAACAGAAGGTTTTTGAAAAAAAAAAAAAAAAGGTATTAGTTTGTGGTAACTTCTGGTCTAGCCTGACTTCTGTTGCTCTCTGGCCATCAAGATGACTGATGGCGCTGGAGATAATTTTGGGAGTTGGGATTCCCTTTGGGACCTCTCCCTGGAGGTTTTCAAGTTATTCTTCATTCTATTTAATAGCTAATTTTTATAATGATGCAGTTGTGTTGTTGTATGCAAACAAGAAAAGTTAGTAATTGTAGAGAGTAATTGTATCTTGTCTGGCCCAATTTTATTCTTGCTGTAATACAGTTAATGCGATAGGATGTAAATGGACAAATTCTTTTCCTCTTAAGTGGAATAAAAGTAAAATGAACTGTAAACCCGATCTTAACCCAGGTGGTAATATCTAGTTCTGTGTGTTTGGTGAACTAGTTCTGTATGTTTGAAGAAAGAAGCTTTGTCATCACTGGCAGCAAATGTAGTGTTTAAAAACTTCCTTTCTTTGCAGATCCCAATGGAATCCAGACCCTGCTTTGCATGAAGGACACATTGTCTCAGCGGAGGAGCTGGCTGTACTCCTGCAACCTGTTTTTACTCCAACTCCCAGCAACCTTGTTTTGTTCCTTCAAGAGAGGGTATGTAACATTAATTCCTTTTCCTTTGGCAATGCCAAGTGTAAGTCTGTTTCTAAATGAGATAGTATGGCTCCTTCTCACCAATCTGCTGTCTTTGTTTTTCAGCTTAGCATAGATGATTTCACATACTACAGTGAATCCTATGGTAACAAGAATCCGTTTCAAAACATTCAGGCAAGCATTTCTTTCTTTTACTTCCTTATATGCATGGTTTTTTAAACTAAAAATTATGTAAGAATGATGCAAACATACAATTACTGGCAGCATTAAACTGAACTGCAGCAGTTTGCCAATTTATTTATTGAGATTATTTCAGTTTGAGCATATGGGCTAAAGAAAAACAACTGAGTGTGCAGAAATGTCTTTTGTGGCTGTTTTATTTCAAAAAACAGGTTTTCAGAATTCATCTTAACTAAAAAAAAATTGCTTCTAAGTATGTTGCAATTTTGTATAATAAAAAATCTATGTCTAGACACAGACATAATTCCCAGACTGACCCCCCAAAAAAACTATTTTTAGTGTTTTGAAGCCACACGAAGAAAAGAAGTGAGGAATCAAGCATGTACTCCAGATTTTCAAAATTGAATACTTATTTTATTTTCATACAAAGTGAAGCTGTCTTAGCTCACTCAGACAGCTAATTTAGCCCTGGAATCATAGACTGTACTGAGCTGGAAGGAACCCATAAGGACTGTGGAGTCCAGCTCCTGTCTCCACACAGGTACACCCCACAATATGTGTGAGAGCATTGTCCAGACGCTTCTTGAACTCTGGAAGGCACAGTGCCATGACCACTTCTTTGGGGAAAAGCTTCTCCAGTGCCTGAGCACCCTCTTGGTGAAGAACCTTTTACTGACAACCAGCTTGAACCTCCCCTGTTGCAACTCCATGTCATTCTCTGTTTGAATGGTGCGAATATATGCCTACATACTGGATTGTTTTAATATTGGTGCTACTTTGGTAATCCAAAATAGACTCCAGGCACAGAATCTGAGCTGGTCATGACCTTAAACTTCTGTTCCCAATGAAGAGGTTTATAGATTTTTTGCTCATTATCTCTGGATATACTTGCATGACAATTTACTGAATTGTAATTAAAAAGGGAAGTGTTCACACCTGAAAATCATTAAGGCATTCCTGTGGGCACTGCAGGAAGAACAGAGCTATTAGTAATATAACTGATATCAGAGCACATGAAGTGTTAATTCCTAGGCACCACACAGCAAGCTGTATATATAATCAAATACATGAATATTCACATTTTGCCTGTCTTTGTGTCTATACTGTCTAGGAACCTCACGTCTTCATTGTATCCCTAATACTAACCTTCATCTCTTTGTCATATGACAGCATTATAACAATGATAGTGAAACAAAAACAACTATTCAGAGTATGTACATGGCTTTTCTGAGGAATGAATGGGAGTAATATTTATCTGAAGCATAAGGATTAGTGTCAGGTAGATGTATTGGTGCTTCTCTGGAATGCCTTACTTTCTCTGGGTTTCAGATCTATGCACAGTGGTGTCTGGACCAAATTTTGTGTTTGCATAGCTTCAAAGCTGGTTTGATTTTATAATTAAGCAGTTGTGTGAAATATGTACGTGACTGCTGCAGGTCCCTAACAATGTAGTGGTCTACATTCAGAGATCACATTTAAGTCAATCTTTGGTCTGCATCTGGCAGAAGAAAGTTTTGAATTCACATTTTCAGCAAGCTGAACTAATGTCAGTAACAGTTTCCTTGCTTTCAGACCTTGACTCTGTTTCTTTTCTGTCTTGAGTAGATTAACTTTTTCCAATTACAGCTTCTTTGAAAGTGGAAAGTTTCTTTAAACAAATTGGAACCTTAAATCCGTCACTTCCTAGATTTGTTCTGGATGGGGCAGTCTTAACACCCACCTAGCATAGTTTTGTGAGGGTGAGTTGCTCTTAGAAAAAAGAAAATGGGGATGTATAAATGAAATATTTATTTTTCATTTACATGCCCATATGGATAATTTTGACAATATCTGTGTGCATCATCATGTAGCTTTTTAGGTTTAGAGGGGATCTTCATAACCATAGAATGGCTTGGGTTGGAAGGGACCCTAAAGATCATCTCATCATCCTGTTTCATCCTGAGTGAAGCAAAGACCACAAGAATATGCTCAGGAGCTGTCGCATTGGTTGTACTCCAGTTGAGTTACTTTGGGAAAGAAATCCCTTCTTAATTAGGCTATAAAAGACTGTACTGTAATATTCACAGAACACTGGACAAATAAAAGGTCAGATCTGGATTTTCTCACTGGGGAAATTAGAATCTTTCGTGTTATATAATAGTTTTACACCTTCACAAATGTATGCAATACAAGCAATTCATTTAACTATTATAGATGTTTTGTACCACTCCAGCATCTTCCTTTTAAACTTCAGGGATTCAAATTTATTCACAAACTTAAACCAGAAATCTCATTGAGAGAGTCTGTGTGTATGTAGCAGCACGTGTACTACAAAAGGAATGTAACATTTGTAAAAGAGTTATAGACGCATAAACAACGTTTGCAGATATTGGATTTGTTCAGCTACATTAATGGCTGTTTTGAACTTCTGGAATCGGTGGTGTTGCATGCAGTAAGAGAATTCTATTTCCAGTTAATATAGAAAGGAATCTTGTGGATAGATCATTTATCTGAAACATTCAAATGACCTCTTAATTAAATAATAAAATAAAAAGATTAGCATTTGGGGATTTTGTTGTCAAGTAGTCACCTATTCCACAAACTGTTTTTCTTTAATATTAGCATTGGCTTTCCCCAAACAATAAAAGGACTTCTAAGAACTGCAGCATACAGTAGCAAAGTCCAATTAGTTGCCACCTTGATGGCATAGTTATTACTGTAAGTCATTGCCTGTGGTGGTTCTGGATCCCCATCATATCTTCATTCGCTAGTCATTTTTCTAGACTGGATTCTATTCAGTCACATTCAGCATAGAGACCCTACTGTAGTTTTGATTGTCTTTGTTGCTGTTCCATGTTCCTCCTGCAGTTTTATGGTTGTTTTGTTTTTTTTTTTTTTGCCAAGGGGACATGTAGAACTGAATAGGAATCAAGATATAATGCATCATAATTTATTCAGTCTCATAATGATTTGTTCTGTATCGTTCCCTAGTCATTTCCATACAGACTTCCTAGTATTTTATTTTCAGTTTTGGTCACTGTCAGACACTGATCAGACATGAAGTTTCCTGTGTGAAAGATGACATTCAGTTCTCAGTTCTCACACTTATCTTCAAAAAAACCTGAACAGCGAGATATGTAAACAAGTCCTGGTGCTTCCTTCCTGCAGTATTTCACTCATGAGAGGTCCTTCAGGGGACGTTACAGAAGGCAAATTAATCTGAGCAATTTCTCCACAGATACATTTGACATTCTCCTGTCAATGTAGGAATTTGTGCTAACAGTCATCAGGTCAATAGCAGGATTTTTTTTCCCCTTTTCCCTTCCCAGCTATTATCTAGTTAATACCTTTTTGTTTGGACATTTAGCAAAATGCAATACCAGGTGTTTCTCAGTAGTCCTCCTCATTCTGTGCCCTCTTTTGGAGGTTTGGTATTTTGAACACTCATGGTACTTGAAATGCCAGAATGCCTAAAGCAACATACTGGTATTTTAAGAACAAGTGTGCAGTGGTCAAATGTCAAGAGGCGTGGGATCAAAATGTCTGTCTGATGCTAATGAGGAGATATCCAGCTGTGTGTGCTCTTTGAATGAAAAATGGTTGAATACAAGTGGCTGGAAGCTGAGACAGATGGCACTGCAGGATTGGTTAGGAGTAGAGGCACAATTTAGATATTACTCAGTAATTATGCATTTTATCTCTTACTCTGTAATAAATGAGTAAACTCCTTAATATGTATCCTTGGAAGAACTGGCTGCTGCCATTCTGCCTGCTGCTAAGCAGTGGGGGATGAAAATATTAAAAAAAAAAAAAAGAAATAATTGACTATTGGATTGTTGCTCAGGATTTTAGCTATAAATTTGTATATGCAGAACAAACCAAAAGACTTGTAAATGAGATCAGTGTTTTCTGGTCTATTTTAGTTTCTGTAGTTATTTTTCTATCAGTATGGCAAATCAGACAATACTACATAATCCTCCTGTATGAGCATCCATAGAAATGTGAAAATAACTAACCTTTACATAGGAAGAAAAACATGCGAGCATTTAGAAAGAAACCTGAGGAGGCCAGAAAAGTGGTAGGCAGTCAGAGAACAGACAAAAAGAAAAAAGAGTAGGAGGAGAAAAGTGTTAGAAACACCACAACACTTCTATCACTAAGTGGGAGAAAGAGAGTCTCTAACAACTCAGATATTTGAATGTTGGATCAAGTGACAGACTTGATCTAGAGTTAAATATAAAAAATGTGAAAGCAAAGTTAACAAGTTGTAAACTAGAACTCAGGAAAAAAAATCTTCAAATCTTCATATTAAATTTTTGTATGCGTCAATTTTGATGGTTCTCTATCATATATGTTCTTCCCCTGAATGTTCCAAGTCGATTTTATCATTCAGAGGAATCTTTGGAAAGATGTTTTTCAGCCATGCAGGCTTCAAATTTATAGAACGAGAATGTTTAAAATTCATTTAACTCAAATGTTTTCATCAGTGACTCAACTGTGAGAATTATTACCAGTAGATACTCTGATGCTTCATTATCTGAGGCAGCTCAGTCTGAGCCTTATAATTTGTATATTGAATAGAAAGACAGATAGCACACAATATGAAGTTTGTGTGCACCTCCACACCAAGAATAAAATAGAATAGTTCAGTTGGAAGGGATCTTCCTAAGTCCAAAGGTTTGACTTCTTCAGGGCCAGTCAGGAGTTAAAGCACATTGATAAGGATATTGTCCAAATGTCCCTTGAGCTCTCACAGGGCATGCCTTCTAGTCCTTACCAGCTTTCTTGCACACCTCTAGATAATTTCAGGGGTCTTAATATCTTTTCTAGATAATGCAGCCCAGAACTGTGCGCAGTGTTTAAGGTAAAGTCACACCAATGCTAAATATAGTGGGAGAATCATCTCTTTGGACCAGCCTGGCTATGCTGTGTTTAATGCTTCCCAAAATACTTTTTGCCCTCTTGCCTGTTGGGCACACCTCAGGCTTATGCTGAATCTGCTGTCATCAGCACCCCTGTATCCCTTCGTGCTGAGTATTGCTCTGTCTCAGGAGCAGATTCTGACATTTTTCCTTCGATGAACTAACTTCAATATCAGTGCTGATCACTCAGTGCTTCAGTCTGTCGGATCCCTCTACAGGGCCTCTTGTCCCTGCAGGGAGGCAGCAGCACCCCGAAGTGTAGTGTCATCAGCAAACATACTGAAAATGCATTCCACTCCTGTGTCCATACCATTGATAAAAATATTGAACAGATCTGGCCCTAGAATTGAGACCCCAGAGTACACCACTAGTGACCAACTGCCAGCCCATTCACTACAACACTTTGAGCTCTACCATTGGGGCAGTTCATCACAAGCATAGCGTAAACCTGCTTATCTCACAGTTGGGCAATAGGCAGAAGAATGCCATGAGGGATATTATCAGAGGCTTTCCTAAAATCTAGATGTACTGTGTCCACAACCTTCCATTCATCACCAGGCAGATGACCTTACCACAGTGGCAGAACTTTCCTTTCATGAACCCATGCTGACTATACCTGCTAATAGCTTTGTTCTGTAGTTGCCTTTCATTAACACCCAGGATAATTTCCTGGGTCTTCTCTCATACCCTTTCTGTAGGTAGGTATAGCATTGGTATTGACTAGCTTCCAGACAGTAAGGACCTCACCAAATTCCTACAACCTTTGGTAAATTGTTGAGAGGGATCCAGTTATATCGTCTACTCATTCCTTTATCACTGTGGGGTGAATCCCGTCATGCCTCATGGGCTTATAAACACCGAACTGTTAGAACTGATCCTTTACAAAGTCACTGCTCCCCAATCGCAGTCTTCTGACACTGAGGTCTGGGCAACCCAAGTTTATTGTTTCTTCTAAATACTGAGGCAAAAAAAGGCATTAAATGCCTCCTCATTTTTCTCCCTGTTCTTAGGGGATCATCTGCTCCAAGAATCAGCCCAATGTTTTCCTTTGACCTCCAGTTTCTGTTGGCATACTAGAAAAAGCCTTATTTGTCTGCCCCACAGTGGCAGTGTCAACTCAAGCTGAGCATTGTTTTTTCTTGTTTTCCCCCTGCAGATGTGAACTGTAGCTCTGTACTCTCTCTGTGAAGCTAGACCTTGCTTTCAGAGGTCACACATTTTCTTTACTGTACTAATTCCAGGCAGAGTTCCTTGTTTAGCTAAGTCAGTCTTCTGTTCTGCTTTCTCGACTTGTGATACAATGGGTTTACAGCTCCTGGGCTTTTAAAAGGTGGTTCCTGAAAAAAAAAACAGCTGTCTTGAACACATAAACCCCTTCAGGCAGTTCCCCAGGGCACTTCGTGAAATAGCTCCTTGGATGCTTGAGGTTTGCTCTCTTAAAGATTGTGGTGACAACATGCAGATCTATTTAATTAATGGTTGCAAATTAGACATTTATCTGTACTGCATGCTATACCACTAGAATGTACACAAGGGAAAGTAATTTGTTAAGCAAAGTATGACTCCCTGCTAACTAGAACTGATGGAAAGTGAAGTTTCCAACAGTGATGCTTTTCACCTGTGAGCCCATTTAGTTCCTATCTCATGGTCCTCTGATGAACTTTGCTTTTGGCAGCCATTCGTGTCCTGCCACTTCTTTTCGCCTCTTATTCTCCAGTACTTTCTCCACCTTCTTCCTCAACTTGGGAACTTCTACAGGAGCTGCCTCTCCTCTTCCATTACACACATGGAAAGGACAGTAAGATTTTGAGCGATGGAGATGTCACTTCATTGCCTCTTTCCAGAAGCAGCCAGCATCAGTCTGGTGAGACCTCACTTAGTGTTTACCACACTGTTTCCTCACCTTGAATATTAAATTAAGGATAGAGATAAAAAATGGTTTGTGTTTAATATCAACTAACTAATAAACTGTCCATAAATTTGTTACAGGAAATTCTTCAGTCTTCTCCTTCATCTTTAGTTTTGCCTGCTGTTGACTGCAAAGCTACCAGGGATCTTTTGAGCTTTCTTCAGGCCTCAGGAGATTGGAACTTGAAAAACTTGACAAATCTTGATATCACTCAGCTGGAAGTGAATACAGCTAAACCAAACTTGCTTGTAGTTCAGCTACAACCACTTACCAGGTAGGTCCTTGTCACAAAGTTTTTTTTGAAAATATCTTTTGTGTTCAGGAAATTTAAAAATCCAAATGGTAGTTTACAGAGTTAGCGAAGTTATTTTTCCAGCAAGTGTGAATTCAGTGTTTTTTAATGTCCTCTAATGTGCTTACCAGGTATAATAGCTAAATTACATTGAGAAAGTCAGTCAGGCGTTACTGTTTTGTCTACCTCGTTATATGAGAACAAAGGCAACACTAAATGGCAACACTCTTTAAGCAGAAAAGCTGAATTATTTTATGCAACACGTGATTAACCTGCTGAATTAATCCGTAGAAGGCATTCCAGGGGTCAAAGAACTGGCAGGAAAGATAAACAAATAAACATCCAAACATGCTAGAATTTAATATGAATAATGAGACTAGTTTTCATCAGTCTAAAAGGGATAGGAAGGATGTAATGCTTCCTGTTTCCAGACCTGTAACAACTGCAACCTAATGGAGTCAGAGTCTGTCCCTTCAGGTGAATGCTAGTGCCTGGCTGTTACCTGTAGGGCTTTTACACCACTGTGGGTTGTCTGGTACAGAGTGCTCCTGGCCACTGGGTGTGAGTCACAGAGCTCATCTAGACTGACAGCTATTTGTACCATGTCAGACTGAAAGCTGTGAAGTCATACTGAGGACAACAGTGTCAGCGTATTTCTATGAAGTATAAGGCATGGGTACAGTGAACTCAGCACCTCTGCTCAGCTTCTCCTGCACTTTCATCCTCCCAGGCTGTTACTTGGGTGTTTATACATTCCACTGTATGGTGCATGTATGAGTGGGTCTTAAGAGAATGCAATTAACAATTGCACAAATAAAGAAGTGATACCCATTCAAAAGAGCTCATGAACAAATTTCAGACAAAATAGCGCCATCAAATGCAGGGAGTCATCAAAAGAACATCAGTAATCTGGCTTCTCTGCAGCTAAGAAAGTTTGAGGTTATGGAGGAATCAGCTAAATACGTGGTCCTTGTATGAACTGCTTTGCAGAAGTAGAAGTTGGTAAGGAGGAGATGAGAAAATGGTGGAGAAACTTTGTAGTCTGCTGAAAGTGGCATGTTGATTAGTATCTACCTGTATATGTTTCTGATTCACACTGTTGTCTAGCAAAAAAATTAATGATCTTTCTCTTACTTTTTTGTAGTGGTTTAAATGAGATTTCCTCCCTGGAAGCAATTGCTGAAAACGGTAAGCAATATAGCCGGGCCGTAACGAACATTTCACCACTTCAGCCTGTTTTTGCTTGAACAGACTGTATTCTGTTTTTTCCAGATTTTGTTGTAGTGCTGTTTAAAGTGTTTTCTGCCATCTACATACCTACAAGTCGATTACCATCCTTTTGAAATACTGAGTAACTAATTCAGAATCCACTGAAATGGATACATCCCTGTGCCCTGAAGGGTGGTGAAGATTCACCTCTGTCACAGGCATTCCAAACCCCTGCCATGGGCAGGCTGCCTCCCACCAGATCAGGCTGCCCAGGGCCCTGTCCAGTCTAGCACTGAACACCTCCAGGGCTGAGGCATGCACATCTTTTCTGGACAGCCTATTTCTGTGCGTCACAAGCCTCTGAGTAAAGAATCTCTTCAGAATATCCTAAATCTACCCCCTTTCAGTTTAAAACCATTACTGTTCAGTTCTTCCTTCTTGTCTCCAAAAGCTTTGGCTAAATGTTGGCCTTGGCTAAACATTACCTTCTTCTTTATGGGACAGTTCTTTCATCAGCTGTGCAAGCACAGGAACAAGCCTCCCAGACACTGTTTCAGGCTGCTTTTGTTTCAGAACAGCAAAGTTAATGGGAGACCTTTGGAATGATGCAGGAACAGGCTATACCAGCTTTGTGGTTAGTGTCAACTACCTGTCATCAAGAAAAAGGTGTGTGGATTGTGGAAAATGTGTTCCTTCAAATGGCCAAATGCAGAGTCTTCACTCTGTGCTCAGTTGTAGCTGTGCTCTAGAAAAGTGATAATGTGGGCTAAATACTCCTGTTCTGGCACATGTGCCAAATCAGCCACTAAACACATTGCAGAGCAGAACCTGCAGATATCATCACAAGGAAGTTCTAATTCACATGGAAGTTGCTGAGCTGCAGTTCCTTAAAGTTATCCTTCTGAAGTCTATGAAGTGGATACGACACACTCAGGGGAGGGTCACTGCAGAGGTGCCAGAGAATGGTTCCAAATCATATGGTCTGGGCAGGTGTCAGTGTCCAAGCACTCACTGTAGCATAACCACAGCCATTTGCAGAGTACTGCTGTCAGGACATCTGTCAAGGTCGAAAGGGCTTGCAAGGCCATGAGTTATTGGTGTTCGTTAGGGAGTGATGCTAGTGCTACCTGAATAAGCAAGCAGAAATGCTGTGTGTCACATGCCTGTAATGTGGCAAGAGAATTGTTAACTGATACAATACTGCTTGTAATTTTGAATAGTATTAACAGTAAACCCATAGTAAATGAGGACAGTCTGTATTATGCTGTGTAGAAGTTCACAAATACTCTTACGTTTGTCACATCAACTTAATTCCTTTCTGCTGTAGAGGGTATTAAAATCTGCTGTAATAAGATGTCAGAGAAATCTCTCCTGCTGTTTTACTCACTGCAGTCTCTGTCAGACAGAGCAAATGGGCTCAGATTCTGCCCAAAGGGAATATGTGATTCCAAAAGCTTACTTCTCCAGAAGTAAGGTGTTTTAGCACATTATTAAAATGAGACTCGTTACAAAATCCAAACTGGAATTCAGAATTCAGACCTGCTTAAAGTTCTGCAGATTCAGAATTATTTCCAGTCTATCTCTTCATACATACATAGATGGGCAGATATTGGGTAATTCTATGAAACAGTTGCTAGAAATATATATATATATTTTTATTACAACGAGATTTTTAGAGACTGAGTCCTCCTTTCTCAGCCTCAACCCAACCAGAACATACGTTTCTTCTTTCTTTTTGCTCTGTTTTTTTTTTTTTAATTTTATTTATTTATTTATTATTGTGGAGTGTGCATGTGCACACACACAGTATTTCTTCTTTCTTTCATTTGCATGAAATAGTGTTTGAGATTATTACTCAGTTTTCGGTAGTTCTTCTAAATGCTTCTCTGCTCAGGAGACAGTTGTACTGTGCCTTATCAGTCTTACCTGTTGTGTGCAGCATACCTCAGAAATAATGTCAAAGCTGCCTCTGACTCTGTTTAAGATGAGGCTCTTTAATTCTCTCTGTGTATTCTTTTCTGTTCTGATTCTCAGTTTATCTTTTTTCTACTGTTTCTTCTCTCCCATTCCTCCCCCTCTATTCCTTTCTTTCCCTCTTATCCATATATTATATTCTTCATTTCTTTTTACTTTTCTCCTTCCAGAACATTGCTTCTCAGTTCCTCTATCCTTTCCATCCATGTGTAAAAGTATGCAAAAAAAAAAGTAAGGTAGATGAGAAATTAATAACAGTGCTAATCCTGCAGTCCCTGTTGAAATTCAAGGGATGTGTCTTCAGTGAGACAGAAAGGTTTAATCCTTTCACCAGAGCATAGCATGCAATTAAGCTAACTGCAGAGGGTTATCTTGGACAAACTGTTTCCCATTCATAGACGTACATAGTGTTTCTTTGATTCATACTGACTAAAATACCTGCAATAATACCACTCTGAATTCCCTCTAACATTAATATCACCATCTGGAGATGCCTCTTTTTCCACTTCAGAAAAATCTTGGATTAAATAATGTTCCCATGTAGGCAACTTCAGTTGCTATAGTTCATGAACTATCAGTACTTCATGATAGAATGGACAACTCTTGACCATTTTCCCAGGAAATTTGCAAATACTTTATTAGCAAGGTGTCTGGCTTGGGAGAGTCTTGATCATGTTAAAAAAAATAAAGAAGATCTATTTCAATTTTACTGTGAATGAATGAAGAAATTTCCTCTAGAATCTTCCCAAAGGCAAAAGTTGTAGATTTTAGTGGTAACTATAGTTACACGTAGCTCCTTAGTGAAGCAAAATGTAAATAGTGTGTTATTTCATAAGGCAACCAGTTGTTCTAATGAAAGAAAAAAGCGCACAATTCGTGCAATTTTCAATGCAGTATTTTTCTTTCTGTTCTGGTTGAGGCTGCTGAGAATTTCTGATGAATTGTCCTCTGTGCATGTAGATTTGCATACTAATCTACATTATGTAATTCCTTGGACACATAACACCCAGTATAATTTCACTAGTAGTGTATAAGCACTTGGTTTTCTGACTAAGTCGGCTTCTTATTTAATAGTAGATGTTTTTAGTAACTTTTTAGAAGTAAACTTCACACAGCTGTGATTCTTGACTGATAAGAGGAAATCAACCTCATTGAAACCTTACATAAAAAGCAGTACTTTAATTTTTCACAAAAACTAGGCATTTTACTCAACTAGGAAACTGTATCCTTAACAATTGTGATCAGTGTCATGATTTCCAATTAGAGGCTTGTAGCTAGGGGTGTTCCCCAGGGGTCAGTACTGGGTACCGTCTTGTTCAATTTATTCATCAGTGACCTGAATGTAGGGATAGCATGCACCCTTAGAAGGTTTACTGATGATACAATGCTGAGAGGAGTGGCTAGCACACAAAAGGGCTGTGCTGCCATTCAGCGAGACTTGAACGGGCTGGAGAATTGTGTTGGGAGGAACCTGGTGAGGTTCAACGTGGGCAAGTGTAGAGTTCTGCACCTGAGGAGGAATAACCACTGTGCATCAGTACAGTTTAGGGGCTGACCTACAGGAAAGTAGCTCAGCAGAGTATGACCTGAGTGTCCTGGTGGTCAACAGGTTTTCCATGAGCTACCAGCATGCCCTTATGTCCAAGAAGGCCAATGGTATCCTGGAGTGCATTAAAAAAGTATGGCCAACAGATCCTTCCTCTTTTCTCTGTCCTGATGAGGCCACATCTGGAGTACTGTGTCCGGTTCTGGACTCTTTGGTTCAAGGAAGAAGGAGAACTACTAGAATAAGTCCAATGGAGGCCTACAGAGATGATTTTGGTCCTGGAGCATCTCATCATGCAGGGGTAGCAGAACACTGGCACAGGCTGCCCAGGGAGGCTGTGGGGTCTCCTTCTCTGGACATGTACAAAATCCACCTGGATGCATTCTTGTGTGACCCTAGGTGTTCCTCTTGTGGCAGGGGATTGGACTAGATGATCTTTTGAAGACCCTTCCAATCCCTGACATTCTGTGATTCTGTGTTCTCCCATCTGAAGAAAAGCTGAGCTTTCCTGATGTGGGGCTGTTCAGTTTGTAAAAGAGAAGGCTGAGGGAGGACCTTGTCAACAATTAACAAATATCTAACAGCGGGATTCAGGTGTATGGGACCAAGCTCTTTCCAGTGGTGCTCAGCGACGGGACAAGACACAAAAGGCACAAACTGAAACACAGGGAATTCCATCTGAACGTGAGAAAGACTTCTTTACTTTGAGGCTGATAGATGTTTGGAACAAGCTGTCCAGGGAGACTCTGGAGTCTGTTACCTCTGGAGATAACCAAAACCTACCTGGATGTTTTTCTGTGTGACCTACTCTAGGGAACCTCTTTTAGTGACTTGGACTGGATGATCTCCAGAAAGCTCTTCCAAACCCTGCAATTAAGGGATTCTGTAAGACTACGTGATTCTGTAAATTAAAGAGGTTAAAGAGGGTAATAATGTAAGCTCCGATACCAATGCTGTAAAACAGTATAGTAAAATAGAATATAATTTCTGTAAAGTGGAACATTGTAATCTGAGAAACCTGCTTTTACAGGCTATGTAATAGCCACTCACTGGAATATTACATGGATGAAGAGTGGAATGGCACAGAAACAGCCTGTGTCATTCTGCTGGCTTATTTCTTTCTGAGTCCAAATGACAAATGTAATATCAGATCTTGAATCACAACTACTATGTTCCTCATCAAAAGTAGATGTTAATATTTCTGCATACAGGTTGAAAACATTTGTCATTTCTAAGCATTTGTCACAACTCCTTGTCATTTCATAGTGAATCTTGTGCACAGAGTTCTTTGGACCACACTGAAAGGTCCTCTCTTCCTTATTTGATTTTCCTTCCTTTTTCTGGAATATGTCAGTGTATTTCTATCTTGCTGTCCACTGTACTCAACAGCAAAATTTTCCATTCTGTACTCTGTTCAGAGTACAGAATTAGGCTTTAAATCCAAGAAGGAATGTCACTGGCAATATTATACATAGCATGCCCCAGTACTGCTGCTGCTTCTCAGTGGTCTGTGCTTGTAATTCACAGACTGGTACTAGTTCTGCTTTATTATTTATTTCTTTATTTATTAACTGTTCTTCTTGCTCTCAGCTCTTGAAGGATTTATTCTTCTCTTGCTTTGAATTTCTCAAACTTCTACATTTGAGGTATTTTTCTTGTATTTACTTGTCAGCTTCAAAACTACTCTTTTTTTTGTTTTTTTTCTGAACAGGTTTAATCCATTTGTTTTTGTATTGTCTCACTGAAATTGTTCATTTTTCAGGACACTGAACATGTCTTAATCCCATTTGTACCTATTGACATATGAATAGTACCAGCAACTAAATTGCATAAATAAACTAAATAAACTTTGATGACTACTGTAGGATTATAGCTTCCTCAGCATACAGCATTTGTTAAATTATATGTGTTTCTATTTATAGACAAAATAATTGGAAGACTGACCAGGGATCTGCAGGAACGAGGGATTCATTTTTCAGTAATTTATACTGCAATGAGACCTTCAAGGGTGAGTAATCTTCAGTGCCTAGAACTGTCAAGTGGTTGTCATATAGCAACTTAATGTTTACAAAGGAATGCTGTAGATGATTTTCAAGATTACACGTGCAAACAATCTATATTACATGAGGTTTTGGCCTGAAATGACTGCATGATTTTTCGTACACAATAGCTGTATCACAGAACTGCTAAAATCTAGGAGGCTATACATTCACTGTGTCTTTAGTTGTCCTTAGAACTTATTTTTAATGACTGTAATAACACAAAGTTTCCAGCACCGTTGCTAATCGTCAGAACATCGTGTGTGGATCATCGTGTCATGTTAGCAGTAAGTAGTAATGCAGAATAGCTACTTATGTAATCTGTTCTGTATGACATGCTGGTTGTCATCAATCAATATTTACATTTTAATGACATTAAATGACTTGAGGAAAACAGAATGCAGCTCCCTCTAAAAAGAGGTGTAGGAGGGATGTGTTGTGTCCTGTGAAGTAGCCATTTCAAACAAAATTATCTGATCCAGTGGATAATACAGCTGAGCTGCTAATAGGATACTTAGTCTAGTTTTTTAATTCAAGCTCAGAACAGAGCCAGTTGAAAAAACAGAAGATGTATTTTTCTTGGTTTTGGCAACAGGAAAGTCCTTACTGAGATTGTCTAGATCTCCAGTGAGCCCTGCAGGTGGGTTCTTGAGAAGCTGGAGGATTTACAGTAGGGTACTCTACAAACCCTATGAATTGTTTGTAGCCCAAGAATACCTAGAAAACCTGCTTTAAATGGGTGTGGACTGAAGTCTGTTTTGTTCATTCAGAAGAAGAGTAAGTAGGAACTTGACTGCATTTCATACTCTTGTTTTTTTAAGCCAAGATTGGGTGGGTTTCTCAAAGTTGTCGTAGGTTTGATCAGAAATAATCTGTGTTTTTGCAAGGAAGTAGCCTACTGAACCTCTAGCTACATAATCAGAATAGTCCCTTCAGACTGCTGGCAAAAGGTTAATGCTACTAAAGAAAAACAGTGCTTTCTTCAATAATCCATTCTGTAAACTTCACTTCCAGAGACTTAGGTTCCAAGACCGTAGTTAGAACACAGACATCAGACAGAGCAGCATACAGAAGCTCACACTGTTACTGTTGTGATATGCATTTCTNTTTTTGGTTGCAAATTTTAATGAAGATATAACATAAAACTTACTCGGTTATTGTGTCACTTCTCAGTTGAAATCAAAGGGGCATGGGCATTCTTAGCAGAAAATTGCATTTAGAACAATTAGAATGAAAAATATTTTCAATTAATGAAAGAATTGGTATCAAGAGAAGGAATTTTTAGAGTAATTTTAAAAGTTTGTTGGATTTTAAAACTGCATATTTTAAAAGACTTTCTAAATTAAAGTGACTTAGTTTGAGCAACTGAAGCACTTCTAAATAATTAAAGCAATGTATTTGAGATGTTCTGCATTTTAAAAAGTAATTTAAACTTTTCTTAATTCTGTGAATTTAATACCATATAAAACTATTGGAACTATTTTTTACACAATTACTTTAAGTTACTGCAGTGCATGCAGGGTTATCAACTTCTGTTTGGGGCTAGGAGAGTCAAAATGGAAAGTGCTGTTCAGGATTTGTCTGTCTTCATTTGCATATAACCTCTTCTTAGTATGTATTACATGTATTTGGTGTGCTTGAACTGTGGAAGATGTAAACTGTTCTGCAGCCATGACTCAGAGGTCTGATTCCTTCTGCTGAAGCTGTAGCCACTATATTTAATGATCTGGGAGTTACAGGGTCACTCCCAAGTGATAACCTAAAACTCAATATGAGAAGTGAAAGGCTTTCATTGTGTGGGAAAAGATTTTGCATTACTCGGTACATTTGAAAATCAATACCAGTCATTTCCTATGAAAGATTTGCATTTGCTAAGTGGACTTTTTTTCCTGCTGAGGAGGAAAATGAGCTTTGAACATGTCACTCTTAAGAATGAAGGAAAAAAAAAGATCACATTCTAGTGGGTTAAATTAATATGCAATGAGAAGCTTCCATGCTCTGGAGTTGTGATATATTTCTGTCTTGTTAGCTATACCTCTGCTGCTGGGCAGTTAATGGCTTCATAGCATCTTCTTGTTTCATTCATTCATTCTTCCATTGCCTCAAGCAATAAATAAATAAATGTGAAAAATGCATATATTGGAAAAGATTCCAGATTGGTATTGGCTTAGCAGAAACTGAGTTAATGACACAGGATGTAAAACTCTGCTACGACTAAGTCGCTATTCTGATTTGATGAGGAAGAGCTGCTCAGTTTAGTCAATGTAACCACAGATCCCTTTGGTCTGTCATAGTTACCTGTCAATAGCCCCAGTACATGAAGTTTCAGAACTTGGAGCTGGGAGGCAGAATTAAGACCTTGAAACAGAGTCTGTTTGAAACATGGAGCGGTTTCTCTGTTCAGTTGATGTATAACTAAACTTCCTTCCTCCAACGAGGGAAGTGCCACATCTTATGACTCTTGTCAGATGCTTTGCCCTTGAGATCTGGCTGAGTTGGGCTGACACTGAGAGAGTGGTTTGTGTCATCTAATTCTCGGCAAGTGAAATGTAAACGTCATCAACCAAGGCTCTCTTTACAGTAAAGGACTGAAATGGTCTTTTTTAGGGTGTATTTCTTCTTTCTCTCATAGGTGATTGCTGCAGGATGAGAGGAAATTCACCCTTTGTCTCTGAGAAGTATGACAATCTACATGTTTAGGTCAAATTTCAACACAGATGTTTAGTAAGGCAGTGCTTGTTGAGCAAGAGCTGTAATCTTGTTCTTCATCAGAAAACATAAACTTGTCTCAAGCCTTGACGGGTCTCTTGGAAAGACCTTTCTTCTGCTTGAAACTCAATTGATAGCTTAGTTTCTTTGGGAGAATCAACTCCCTCTGCAGTCCCTGTTCCACTCTTGCATCAGGAAGTCATCTTCCCTCCAGAGGGAGCATTTCCTTTCTTCCTCAGTTCCTGTGAAGACTGAGATGCTGGGGATGGTGGGGCACTCTCATCTGGAGAATCAGGACAAGGAGATGTACTGGCCTAAACTGCTGTGCACTGCTGTTTCCTGCTTAGACCAGTGTCCTTTCTTGTTTCTGAACTCCCGTAGAATTGTACTGGTGGAGAGGACGAGAAGAGCTAGGATTCAGTCTATTTATTGCTAGACTGTGCTACATATCTCTTCTGGTTTGTCACCACCAAATCTTGCTCACCAAGGGAATTACTTCTGTGTTCTCTGATGAAAGCATACAGAATCCTCATGCCAATATCACAAAGGGAGTATGATCAGGTTTAGCTTACTTTGAGTCTTCTTGAATGTATGAATTGTAGTGTTTTTGGGAGCTGTGGTCCAAGTCACCCCTCCTGCTTATGCTCACTATTAGCTAGTTTTTTTTTGCTTGTGTTCCTAATCCATGACATTGCTTGTTCTGTTGTAACTGGAGAGGTTTGGAGACTGTGGTGACTGAAATACAGGTATGCCTCAAATTGTGAATCTCCCGATGTTTCCCATCCCTCCGGTCCTTGTGCTGTCCGTGTCAGTTTTTTACAAGTCTGCTTCTGAAACTTCTGCAAGACAGTTTTATAGTTTCCTAGCTGGATCAAATTCTGAAGAGATGTATATTGCCAAAAGGAGATTTGTGGCTACCTCCCAGCTGATGCTCATTTTGTTGACACCACTTTTTACAGATGCATTGTGAAGTGCTGTTCAAACCTCCCCTACTGCTTCCACATTTTCTGTTTCATCTACTGTGGGTTTTTGATGACTTCACTGTACAAGTTGTCAGCACTAGGTAGCATCTAAGTTTCCAGAGTCTTTGGTCCCACAAAGAACCAAGCAGTCTGAGCTACAAGATCAGCCATAAGTAACATGGGCAGCACCTGTGGTTGACTCTTCAGAAACTCTCTTGAAGGTGTAGATCCTCAGGTGATACAGAAGTGAGCCTCAGTTTAAAAAGAATTTTATCTTCTTTGGCAAGTATCTGTGGTTGTATTTTCTTTGTTTCTGCTTTTTCCCTACTGCATTTTTTCAAGTGCATTTTGCAGTGCTGCATCTTCTGCTGGAATGCAGCTCCTGTCTTTTGATCACCACTCTGAGGAGAATAAACACTGCAACAACCACCCCACTGACTTCAGAGCTTCTGATTAATTAAATGCTTTAAATTGTTAAATATAATGAAACATTATAATGGGAGCTTTCCTGTGGGCCAGATGTTAGAAAAATGCTTATAATACCACTTACTGGAGTTGAGGTTGTAGGGTAGATGCCTTCATGCATCATTAAATGGGGGAGACAGTTAATCATTTACTTTCGTATTTTTCGCATTTGAAGGAACAATTATAGATTGACACAGTATAATAAAGCATCAGGGCTTCCAGCATCAAAGAGGAAGCACATGAATTCTTCATCCTTTAGTCTTTTCCCTCTCTTTATAATTTCATTATAGTAAATAAACTTTACCTTGTAGATGAAGAATATGCACTTAATTATTTCCCAGCTAACTCAGTTTTTTTCTACTTAGACAAGTAGAGTCTTTTTAAATAATTACAGAAGAACTGCTTAAGGCTGGTTGAAGCCAGTTATGTATTGCTGTAGAGCAAAAAGCAAAAAGAACAAAACATTTAGCCAAATTAGTGTGGAAATCCAATGCTAGGGATGTGAGAAATGCTAGCTAGCAGTTCTGTATAATTCGTTCCATGTGTTAGTGAGGAACTGTAAGCTAGTGTTTTACCTTTAACCCTAGATTTCATGCTACTGTTTTGTAGACACTGGTGTTAAGAATCACTTAATTTAAACATGTTTTGCAAGTTTTGCTTTCATTTTATTCTTGCGTTTTTTATATATAAAGTGTACATCGACTTCACTGAGAAATGAAAGGTAGCGCAGAACTGAACTATTATTCTTATCTGATGAGAGCAATCTTTCTTCTTTTCAGTTTCCAACTTTTAGGGCATAGGTGGATTCCATGGAAACAATATTAGAAAACTGTTTTAAATTTCATTTTTAAATTATGGACCAAGAAAACTGGGATTCTGAAAAACAAAAGCCAAAAAATGCACATATAAGATCTGCCAAGAAAACTCCTAAAAATTCATTAATCTACAGCTAGAGGTCATAAAAATGTTTGGTCAGATAAAAATTAAGTTTAAGACTAAAATAAAATAGAATAAATGGAATACACAATGGCAAGCAACCTTACTTATGTAGCATTTTGGCAGCATTTTAAAAACCTTGTGGAAGGAAAATACCAAGGTAGAGGTGTTTCTGGAATGACAGATTGGCAAAGGACTGATTTTAAAGTTTGAATTCAAGGATAGAAATATAAGTGTTCTAGGATTTCCCATAGCATCTTGGAAAACAGATTGTACGTTGTATCCAGTTGATAAGATTTCAGTGTAAAGTTTTAATCCTATAACTGGAACAGTTTATGTGTCTGTGGTACTGTCAGTTGCCCAGTTATCCTCTAATTATGTTGACTGA
Source organism: Odontophorus gujanensis (assembly GCA_013399175.1). Classification (NCBI taxonomy): domain Eukaryota; kingdom Metazoa; phylum Chordata; class Aves; order Galliformes; family Odontophoridae; genus Odontophorus; species Odontophorus gujanensis. The sequence continues at coordinate 525,502 of VXAB01002389.1, read as the reverse complement.
CTCTTAGAATGCAAACTGTTTGAAGATAGCATATTAGAAGTTCAAACTAAATGTATAAAATCAGTTTTGAGAGATCACTTCTTTCCTCTTGCCCTACTCCCCAAATAAAAACGTCCCAAACTAGGTCATGCATAACCACAGAGTGAAGGAGATAAGGCTATTGAAAGTACTAATAAAACTGTGCTTCAAAAAGTGAACATCTTGTATGTGTACAGAAAATAGGAAGGAATATAAGTTCTTGTTTGCAAAGTATGAAATCGTAAGGGACATTCTTAGAAGTAATATGCAAAAAGGTGTGAAAATACAGAAGTTGTGTAGACAGGAGTGCTTTCAGAGAGCACTAATCAGAATGGGGGAATCTGAAAAACAAGTGACAACGCTGTGTTCTTTGCAAGGCATAAGATATATATGAAAAGTGATCCTGTTGCTACAGTAAAAAGTAGAGTTACTTGGTAGAGGAAATAAAAAAAAAGCAAAAACAAACAGGTAGGAGTCATGGATAAAAATAAAGGATCCGTGATTACAATGGAGATAATTGTCAGTGGAATTACATAGGGATGTGCTGTCCACAGAGTCACTGTCAGTATGGAAGGGGAGCCAAAATCTGTAGGCACTGCAGTTTGTCAGTGTACTGATGAGTTAGAGAAACAACTCACAGCACTGTGTTACTGGGTGATAAAATGACAGATGAAATCCAGTGTTCTGGAAAGTAACACACATGAGGAAAACCTTAAATATGCATATTGCAATGTTTTGAGAGGCTGATATTTCTCAGAAAAGAGATTGCAGTGTGACTGTGAGCACATCTCTTGGAACATCACAGTGCTCAGCAGTGAGATAAAGAGCAAGCAGAAAGATAGGAATTGTTTGGAAGAGAGTAAAGCAGCAAGCATCATTTATTTCACTATGTAAGTATGGTGAATGCAAGTCTGTGAGTGACATAACGTGTGTGATTCTGGCCACTCCATCTCCAAAGAGGACATTAGAAGTCAGTGCGAGGCATAAATATTTCATCTAGAAAAAGTGAAAGTTCAAGGGGAAATAATAAATAAAAGCAGCAATAACCTGGAGAAGTTACACAGGAAATAATTATCAACTACCTCTGGCCACTATTGATGATGGTTGGAACTTACTGACCACAATCGGGAATTCAGGAGCATCAAATTCCTTAAAAGCAACATTACTTATCTTTGGACAACAGAAGTATGTAGGTCACTCTGAAAGTAATGCCTCCGATTTATTTCTATGAAAAGTACAACAGATACAAAGAGCACAGTAACAGAATGTGATCAAGCATATTCTCAGCTACAAAACACTGTTTTCCCAGTGATGAACACAAGCCTGCATTCTGTGTCTGTGAAAATCTTCACCAGCTGAGGTGATCTACTGTTGCTACTGAAATGCACCACCCATTGCCTCACTGTACTCACATTCACTGTTTGGTCTCCATAAACGTTCAGCAAGTGTAAATTAATGTCATTGGGTGCAAGTTTTTCATCATGAAGAAATGCAGTGACACACCTTTGCTTCATCAGCACTTCCATGGCAGACTGCCTGTTTGCTGCCATCTGTCACATGGCGACAAAATGTAACGGAATATTGGTGGAAAGGTTCAACCTCTACTGCCGTACCACCAACATTCACCTCTGACTTTGCTGGCCAACATAATAAAATAGGAGGCATTACTTTTGAAGCAGCTCTTGAACATTGATTTCTGTGATTTGGTAAACAAACAGAAGAAAGTCAGGAAGGATGGAAGTCAGAGCCCCTGTTCATTTGTGCAACCTTCAACTCTTGAAAGTCTCTATTCCTAAGATGACAAGAGCCAAGGAGGGTATCCTGGGACAATTATTGTTTTTATTTACCCTTTTCTTATTCTTTATCATCCAGTTATTATCAGTAGCACTGGAAGAGAACTTGGTGAACCTTTGATCTCACAGACTGTGGCTGATCTTGTGTCTTTACCTGGTGATGGCAGGTTGGGATATTGACATAGCATTTCTCTGTAACAGGAATGTAAAAGGTAATATGTAACATATTTAACTACCCAGAAAAGGCAGCCAGCAGACTAAAAAAAGCTCTGCAAAAGAAGTTTACGGACTTTCCTCCTCATGCTTTCCTGTGGGGCTGGTGTAGAATTGCCACATCAAAACATGGCAGCTGCACATAAATCGTTGTGTTGGCAATTGGAAAATCTATAATAAAAAAACAATTGTGTCAGCTGGAAATCGGGTTGGTTTCACCCTGAACTCTGTGCAGTTTTCCCTACTTCACTGTAGTGGAACAGACTGGATTTTCAAGATTTTACCCCCACCTTGGTAAAGATCTGCGAGTTGCTTCTGGAGCTCTGAAATCCCTTCCCTGTTCCTTGCTACAAATGATCCAAGTGAAGTCTGTATTCTGATCAAAGAGAAATTTATATTCCCACTTTCTCTGGGCCTTGAGGTTCACAGGCACAATCTTCAGTGGTAAACAAGGATTCCCACATCGAGGAAGTGAGAGATTAAAAAGGGGAAACTGATCCCATTCACCCAGAGAATCACCGTGTTTGTGTCTCCTCCCAGTATATTCCTGGGTCTGAAGAGCAAGGAGTTCTGTGCTGTGGGACAAGAATGCTCGTTCATGTGGTTGAAACACCAACCTGCAGCACTTCTGTATTCCTTTCCTTTGCAGGAAGTTAAATAAAGCTGCAAAAAGAGCCATCTGGTGTAACCACAGGGCTACACCATGTCCTGACAAAAGCTTTTATTTCCTGTAACATTTGATTTCTAGGGTGACCTCTTGTCTGTGCTAAAGACAGCTATTAGGACAAAGACACTCTTTACCAGCACATGACAAAAATTTACCAGTAATCAGTAAAATGCATATCCCTGATGTCTGGGAAATGTTTGTGATCTAATGGTTAGAGGCAGTGTAACAAACCTGTGTGTTTTAGGGCATCCAATCTGTAACACAGTTAAAACTAATTAGAAGAAATTTGAATTGTTTCATTTTCATTTTATCTGGCGTATTCTGTTTCATCTTTCCCTTCATTTTAGAAGGTAATTCATTCACTTTATATAGTACAACAGAATTTTAGAATTTTAAAAATTCAGTGCTTTTGATAGGAAGACATTTTGTCAAGCAACTCTAGATCTGCGAAATTTGTGCATGTAGAAGTTCTATTTTCTCTATTTTCTGACTGTTACCCTGTCTGAGATCCACTGAAGTATTAGACTTGATCCACAGCCATCAGCTAATGACTTTCTGCCATTAGAAGCAGGCAGGCAGAGAGGCCATCATTAACTTATGCATTACTATTGTACATATGCAGCCATTAGTTCTTAAGTTCAACATGCACACCTCTGAAATTAGAGTAGGAGATGATAATTAATTACAAAGCTTTTTTATGACTTTAGCAGAGAAATATGTCCTTGCTTTGATGGATAGTTCTACTGAAATGCTCTCTCTAAAAGTTACATTTATTAAATACTACAGGCTTTTCCATAAAAATCTATTAACCTGGAATTGCATGCAAGCCTTTATTCACAAAGATTGCACATTAGAGCTTTAGCAGAAAATGCTAAGAATTATGGCAGGTCAGTAGTAAAATACTACCTGTTACAGAAATGCTTGTGTATTGAAATACAAATTTTTCCTTTCTGAGGACTGTACTACCTGTGCCTTGTAGCTGACAGCTTTAGATTCAATAGAATTTCCATCAGATAATAAATGGTATCTTTCTTGCTACCCTTTTTGGCTTAGAAAGTTGTCAAACTCAGAAAACAAACAAAAAAAGACAAGGCACCCATCCTTTTCCTGCCAAAATGCCATAGGCATCTTGTTTAATTTGTTAATGGAAGCATTATTGTAAAGTGGTACCTGACATCAGATTTAATATTACATGGCATGTTTTGTTGTTCTGTCCTTGTCATTTTTCTAAAACCTCAGTGTTTACAATTTTAGCCACATTGCAGCTGTTGTTCTCTGATGAGATTTCTGTTTTAACCCAAACGATTGAGTCATTTCACAAATAGATATTTAATGATTCATAAGCAGCAGCATCCTATGTTTTAGTGCAGTGCAGCATGTAAGTTAAACCCCCGGTATTCTAACAGCAAGATAGCTCTGCCTCTGGGGCTTTCAGATGAAACACTGACAAAATCCCAGAACAGAGTAAGGAAGATTTCTCGCCTTATGTGCAGAACTATTTCAAGGTGAATGTTAGATCCTACTTTGCCTCTTCACTGTTGAAAACTCCTTCCTTCTTCCCAGTACATGCTTTCTTTATGAACCTAAAGATCTTCCTTTTGTCTGCTCCACAGTTCTTCTCAGGGTGTGAACTGCCATCAGGAGCAGTCGGTGATTGAACCAAATCCCCAGACAGGGTCAGAATTGCCTGGCTATGGGCTAAGAACAGAACTTGATGTAGGGTCACTAAAACAACCCCTCTGTAGAGCTGGAAGAACATTGGTCTTTTGTTTTCTAGTACACCTCACCTTACAAAGTTCAGTTTTTCAAAGTTTATCAAGGCGTGGCAGGGGTCAACAACTAACAGCCCCAGAGGTGGCATTTACAACCAGCTCTGTCAGAGCTTGCATGGACTGGAAACTGGCAGGAGATGAAGGAAATTATGAAGGTGAGATTGATAATGCAAGCTTAATTGTATTAACTGAATGAATTAACTAAGCTTTGGTGGAAATACAGCTGTTCTGAGGCAAACCCAGAAGGTTTTGTTTAAGTTCATCAAGAAAAAATGAAATTGTGGTAATCTTCCAGCATGAATGGCTGTTAGTTCTAAGATAAGCTTTTTCTAAACTTTCTGATGTGGTTTTCATTTATATATACACCATCCAGCTACACGCAACTGTCAGAAAAATTAAGTGGATTACGGAGTGTAAGAAAACGGAGTAGAAAGTAAGTACTTTTTTATCGATTTTCTGTAAAAAAAAAAATGCTTGTTTCAACTTCCAAGTTCAAAAAACGCAGTTTGCTTGCATTATTGGCCGTTGCCTTTTGATTCATCAAAACTAGACAGACAGTGCCAGGCTCCTCTCGCAAGTTCCTTCAGTGCAAGTTCTGGCCTTCTCCAAAAGAGTTGGGACAAACAGTTGGAGATGCTGGAAGCAACAAATGTCATTGTCACACTGAACACAGTATTATTATATGGAGTGTCTGACCATCTGAAAAGCATACCAGTGTTTGGATTTTCATTTATTTCAGACAAACCCAACGAGTAGTAAGAACAATACGTAAATTTTAAAGCAAAAATGTAATTTCATTGAAGTTACAGTAAGAAATGTAAGTGTATTATATAATACCACCATACTGTCCACATCTTTCTTCAGTCAGGGTGATAGGCTTCCCTGTTGTGCAGATCAGTCATCCGAAGTGCTATGCAATCAAAATTCTAAGTGGAGGAAGAGAGGTACTTATGGATGTTCATGTTTTTAATTCTGTGACTACACTACATTTGGGAGAAAAACAATGTTGGCAACTCTCCCAGCCCTCGGAGTGATGCATTTCACCCTATCTGCATTTTTCAGTGATGTAGCCCACCAGACCCCCATCTAATCTCAGTCCAGCCTTCACTACGTATCTCTCTCCTCTTCCTGCAGCAGAAAGTCCTCATCTTTTTTCACATCTCCCATGGCAACTTGGATTCTATATACAGATATAAGAAAGTGGGAAAACAGTTAGTTGGAGTGGGTATTCCCCTTGGCAGTCTAAAACTGATGTAAAATCTGTAGCTTCTTTTATCTTTATGGCAGAATTGCTTGAAATAAGGCCCAACATATAATGTTAAAGCTGGGGATATTGGCATTGAAATATTGCTTGAATAATAAAGCTGATAGATTCTTTGTTGGATTAAATCTATATTATATAGAAGTCCTCAGTATTTTTCCTCCCTATTTTGTATACTAGATTAAAAAAAATGATTAGTTAAAAGGATTCAAATGAGTTTTAATAATTTGGTAGGTGACCAGGACGTTGTTTTCATTGGGATAATTGTACATGAGGTAGTTGTCATAAATGAAATATAAGTGGTGAATTTAAGTGTGGCAGCTCCTTCCACTGTTACATAGTCTGTTTTACACATATTTTTTTTTACTGTTTTATACATACTCTGTTTTACTTTCTGAAATCAAGAGTTTTTTTGTGGACCAGTTCCCATTCTTCCTCAAATTAACTGAAAAAGCATAGGGTAAAAATCAATTAAAAGTAGAAGCAATAAAATAACAGGAAATACTGTAGTTTCCTTTGAAAAAACTGAGACTACTCTGGCATTTGTGAATGTGCTTGTTGGCCTACACACACAAGACATTCCGTGCCTCATTTTAAGGCCCTTTAAGTTGAATGATTCTCTCAAGTGCTGCCTCTCAGCACCTTTCCCTCTTCTGGGTTCTGGCAAGTGCGTGGCCAGAACCATGGCTGACTGTGGTTCTGGTAGACAGCTCATTCACCTCTGCACCATATGTAATTGCACAGGCTACCCATGTGCTTGGTAAACATAAGTCAAGAGATCTTATACAGTCCAGTGCTGGAAAAGGACAGACCTCTGAAGAAACACATCTAGACATAAACATACGGAACAACACTGCAGATCGTTTCCACAGGCCACTGAGCTGAGCAGTTATATTGCAGTTCTATTGTCCCTTCTAACCAGAGATCTCAAATGTCATAACAGTGCTATCAATTATAGAAGAGAGCCTTGTCTCCTACAGTCAGGCTTGTGTTTTCACTTTTCCTGTGCCCCAGCCTCACTTTTGTGAAGAATCCTGGGAGATGAGATGCAGAATGGCAGGTCACAGTCCTTGAGCCATTTGGGTTGCTGATAGAAGCATTTGTGGTTGGGGAAGGAGGCATCAGGTGATAATGTGAACCAGTAAGCTTGGTCATATATCCTGCAAGGCACTAAAATGTTGGTAATCATTGTTAATAAATGATTGCCATTGACATAACCTCATTTCTGTGCATTTTTTTTTCCCCTGGTCTATAAGAATGTTAATATAAATGTGAAAAAGAAGCTAAGAACTCCACTGAGCAAAAGGACATGCTACCCAGGTTTATTCAGATGACTTGATTAGGCTTACAGCTGCTTTACAAAGGTGTGAAATAGCATGCAATTCACTTTAGTGTGCTAGCATTAGTGGTCTAATGAATTCCTACCAACTGTTGAACTGGAAATGAAAAGGAGAAACTATAATCTAAGAAGTGGGCCATTTTCTAGAAGTTTCATTTCCCTCTTTTTTGGTGAGAAGCCCATTCCGTTTTCAGCAATGCAAATTAAACTTGCTTTGGAAACTTGATTCCTACTGTGCATTGTTAAGTGTGACCACCTTAAGCTCCTTTTGGTCCTCCTGCAAATGCCACTAGTTCTGCAGCTTTGTGTTCTACATCTAGATCCAACTGAAGATCCATGCAGTCAGCTGGGATAAAAATGAGATTTTTAAGTAAGAAATTGTCTGCTTTGAAATATATTTTTAATCTGCCAAATCCTGTTCTTCCATGAGCCAGCCTTCTGCACAGTGCACTTGGATCTTTATACTCTGTGTAATTCTTTCTGTATACATACATATGTGAACACTACAGGCAACTAAGTCCACACTTACACCACATGTTGTCACAGTTCAGTAATGCATAGATTTTAAATTAGATGATGGCTCTTTTAAAGCGTGTTTCTCTTGTTGCTTGTTACTTAGAACCACTTTTTTATGTTACGTTTTCCTGAGGAGAAGCATCTTACCTGCCTGCTAGCTTGTTCTGTGTGCACTGATGAATCTGGTCAGTTTGAAGCTTTTACTTAGGAAAAAAACTGTTGACAGGAAGCATGTCTGAGTAAAAGATCACAGAAGTGGTGTAAAGACTTAGATCTTTTCATCCAAAGTGCTTACTCTGGCTTATATGTGTATATGTGGAAATGGATTTTTCTAAACCAGGTTTTTAAATTTTCCCAAATCTATGCAGTGCACATTTTTACCTGTTTTGTTCTGTTGAGAACTCCATTTTAGCTTTACCTCATGCTGTTGGCATTGAAGTGATATAATGTGGAAGGAAAGAACAGTTTAGAAATGTAGTTTTGTTTCTGATAACACCAGCACATGCAATTACTTGGGATTTGTGCAGTTTTAAGATATGTAAGTTTGACTGTATTAATGTGCAAGTTGTAAAATATCAGGTGATCTAAGTATGAATAGAAATTTCATATTTGAAAAACTACCTTGAAGTTGTGGTAACCTACTGCCTTCAAAAGAGATTTAAAGGAGCAGGAAAGCTTCATTCAAATGAGCTTCTGGTAATTCCTGATAAGCTAGGCATCTCTACTGGAAACATTCAGGAGATTCTGAATACAAACAGGTCACCCTACAAACATTCCTGATGGAAAATGCAGTTTAAACATCCTCTGGGTTCAGTTTCAACAGCACAGAAATTTTATCTCTGTCAGTTCTAGTAATAAGAAATGAATGTCAAAATTAGTTGCAGGTAGGTGAGATAATTTGCAACTGAGTATGAAAAACTGTAGCTACTCCATCAAAGTTTGCATTTGAATTTGAACTTAGTCAAAATTTTCTGCTACTCTGAACCAGGTTCTTTTTTTGTTTAGTACTGTGTCTGATTTAATGTCTGTGTAGATGATGGATAGACATGTATCTTAGAGTTCACACATTGTATTGGTAAGTTATTTCACACAGAATCACAGAATTTCAGGGGTTAGAAGGGACGTCTGGAGATTATTGAGTCCTGCCTCCCTGATAAAGCAGGTTCCCTGCAGTAAGTTGCACAGGAAAATGTCTAGAATATCTCCAGGATAAAGGAGATATTCCTTTATCCTCTCTGGGCAGCCTGTCCCAGTACTCTGTCACATTCATTGTAAGGAAGGTTTTCCACATATTTGTTGGTAACTTCTTATGTTCCAGTTTTTGGCTGTTGCTCCTGGTTCTGGCCTCATCCAATTGCCTCTCACACTTCAGATATTTATAAACATTTATCAGATTCCCTCTCAGTATTGTCTTCTTCAGGCTGAACAGCCACAGGTCTCTCAGCCTCTCTTTACACAGGAGATGCTTCAGGCTCTTTATTACCTTTTTTGCCCTCTGCTAGATTCTTTATAGAATTTCCCTCTTTCTTGAACCAAGGAGCCCAGAACTGGATGCAGTACTCCAGATGTGGCCTCACCAGGACAGAGTAGAGGGGGGAGGTTTACCTCCCTTGACCTGCTGGCCACACCCTTTTTAATGCGCCCCTGCATACCATTGGCCTTCTTGGCCAATTCAAACAGTAGAAATACAGAAAAGCAGTAGAAAAAAATGTGTTGTTCATTTAGTAGGTAGCAAATTACATCTTAACAATATGGGGCTTCTAACTTTTGTAGTGCAGGAACTCAGGCTTTTATGGCCACAAGTTGCGCCAGGGAAGATTTAGATTAGATTTGAGGAAAAACTTTTTCTCTGAAAGAGTGGTCAGGCACTGGAATGGCCTGCCTAGGGAGGGGGTTGAGGCACCATCCCTAGCGCTGTTCAAGAAGCGTTTAGATGAGGTGCTAAGGGATTTAGTTTAGTAGCTTAGTGGGTAGGGACGGTGATAGGAGGATGGTTGGACTAGATGATCTTGTAGGTCCTTTCCAACCTAATGTATCTATGAATCTATGAGCATTGTGATGAAAGCCTTCCTCATCGTGCTTCCTAATCTATTAGTTATCACAGAATCACAGAATCACGTGTGATGTCTATATCTTATATGATTTAGAACAGAATAACAGAACCACAGAACAGTTGTGGCTGGTAGTGACCTCTGGGGTCCATCTATTCCAACCCTACTCCATCAGGGACACCCAGAGCAGGTTGCCCATGACTGTCCTGGCAGCTTTTGAAGATCTCCAGTGAGGAGACCACACAGCCTTTGAGCAACCTGTGCCAGCACTCCATCTCCCACATGGTACAGAAATGCAGTTAGAACCTCCAGTGTTTGTTTGTGCCTGTTGCCTCTTGTCGTGGCACTACACACCACAGAAAGGAGAATGTCTTTGTCCTCTTTGCACTCTCCCTTCATGTTTGTATGCACATTGATGAGATCACTGCAAGACTTCTCAAGACCGAGCAGGCCCAGCTTTCTCAGTCTTTCTTCACAGGAGAGTTGTTCCAGTCCTTTCAGCATCTTTTTCCAGTAACTCCATGTCTCACTTATACAGGGGAGGGGGTAGAACTGGATACAGCACTTCTGGTGTGGCCTTAGCACTGCTGAGCAGAAGGGAAGTATCCCTTCTTTTGACCTGCTGGGAATAATTTGCCTCATGCAGCCCAGGATACCATTGGCCTTTTTGTGGCAAGGGCCCATTGCTGGTTCAAGTTCAGCTTGATGTTCGCCTCGACTTTCAGCTTCTTTTCTGCTTTCCAGCTGGGCAATTGCCAGTGTGACCTGGTGCCTGGGATTGTTCCTTGTCTTGTGCAGGATTTGTTATTCACTGCGATGATCTTGCTGTGGTTTTGTCAGACTATTTCTCCAACCTGTCAAATTTCCTCTGGGTGGCAGCACAACACACTGGTGTAGGAAGAATCTTAGGTAACATCCAGTCTGCTCAGGAAAAGAAAGAGGGATAGCTTGAGATTTAAATGGAACACGAAGTTAGACAAATGCAACAACAAAAGGGAGATGATATTTTAAAATAGTCCAGAGGGGGAAAAAAAACAACAACAGCAATAAAATGGAAATGATAAAAACCTTGAAAAGATCAAAACCAAAGATAACTGGTAACTGCCTGACATTCTGCTTATTTACAGGTCAAAGTACTGTCAGACTATAGGTCTTTGCCAGTGGATCAATGGAATAGGTTTGAGCAAATGATTCTATGATTCCAAAGATATTCTTTCTTCTTATATGTGATTTTTCTAAACCTGACTCTGGAAATAACATTGCAGTGATCTTGAATTCTAAGGCTTACCATTACTGTGAGCCTGCAGCTCAGATTTTTGATGCAGTATTCTTTAACATAGCTGATGTGTTGGCAGTGCAGGGGCTGGACTAGTGGAGATGTTGCTGCCTGTGTTGAGGCTGTGATGTTACAGCAATTTATAAAAAGAAAACAACATAGGAAACTGACCTGTTTTCACATGAACAAAAGGAAAATGGAAATTTCAGAAAAAGGACTGGAAATGTGCTGATTCTTGGCTGAGACATGAATACTGAGTGACTTCTGATATGCTACAGCCAAACCTCAGCAAGCAGCATTATCTGCCATTGTTGTGGGACCAGCACCACAGCACTCAGCACACAGCAGTTTTCTGGCATCATTTTTAAAAAGGTACATTGTAGGGGAACATTGTAGTGGTCTCTCTTCTATTAAAAAATTACATTAAAAAATTGCAATTGTGCATTCAGCTTGGGGTCCTGTCAAAAGCTCTGCTGATAGTACATCAAATAGTACTAACTGCCCAACAGTGTAGTTCAAGCTGTTGAGACAAATTCTCGTTTAGACACCAAGTATTTATCTTTGGAGTGCTCTGTTCACACAGTTGCAGTGCCTTCCCCTCCTCAGATGTTAAACTGAGCTCATGATTCAGGTTTACATTTGTAAGTGACCCAAAAAGATTTTACATCCCCTCTCGTAATGTATTTTGAGCTTTCATCTTTGTTACGTAGTCTCTAAATATTTTTGGGCTCTTTTCATTTATCAGAACAAACTAATAATAAGATAATAAGTTATTTTCAGGTTCTTATACTGCATTTCCTGTATTTTATTTTGTTTTGCTTTTAATGGAAACTGAGGTTTTATGTAGTTTTCTGATTCCAACTGCTGGTTTAATTATATTACAACCACACTGAGAGGAATGATCATTTGCCATCTAAGCATGATATATACAGAGAACACATCACAGATCACAGTACCAATATGGAGGCAAGGACTGGGATACAAGCCAAAATGTGGAAGAAGTGTAACCTTCTTCCACATTCCCTCCCCTCCCTGAAAAGACAGAATGGCCTTTCATTTCCTATAGCTGTTACAACACGAGCAACAACTCCACAGAGATGTGGCTACAGACCTGTAATGTTAGAGTTGAAAAGGAGCAATGGACACCATCCGGACACTTTCTGTATTCTTACTAATGTGCATACTAAAACATAGCAATTAAAAAGTCAAGAGGTAGAAGACTGAAAATAAATAAATCAATAAATGAAAAGCCGTAACCATCTGTTGAACTGTTATCCAAAAATCTCACTTTTGAACTAGCACAAAATGTAGCCCATTTTCTGTGGTTCATTACTGTTCATAATTTCAGCCAATTAAATTTTATTTCCTAGAATTTTATGTGTTGTTTTTTAATATGTGTTTCAATTTTTTATATACATTCAGTTTATATATGTTTGCTTTTTCAGCTATATAAAATGTCCCCAAACCTTTTTTCTTGTCCCTTGCCACACTGCTTTGAAACAGACAACAAAAAGCCAGCGGTGACGACAAAACAAATGAATAATATTGGATCTGTTTGCTTTGAAAAAGATCTGCATGTTTGTGCATCAAAATGTAGCCAGATCGCTGGCTTTCTCCTTTGCGAGAGAGGTGATTACAAAGCAGATGAAAGGAAAGAATCTTGTCCACGTTTCTACTGCAGGTTCAGTTAGGAACCATAGTGTTCAATTGTGGTCTAAGACAGTGTCAGCTGCAGCCTTTTTTTCCCATCTATCTTGTGTGATCTTGTCTTGTGATTGTTCACTGCAAATCTGAGGTCAGAAATGGCACTGACAAATCCAGACAAGCAAGGCAGTGACTTGCAGTACTTAGAGTTCAGAGTAGGAAAAGTTGAAGAGGGCACCAAACGAATGTAATGGTTGAGAACACTGCCACTATGGATTGTTTCTAAAAAATCTTATTGACTTACGAAAACTTAGTGTAAATATAATCAATGCCTCAATTAAGTACCTGGTCACTTATAGCTCAGCATGGAATATATGTTATGGGGAGAACAGTTTTATTTCAGTAAACTCATGTTTGTGCAGCCACAAAAGAACGCTTATTCTGAAACACAGAGGTGGGAACATTTGGGGAGAGCTCCCTACTCCAAGCTGCAGGTTGCTGTGAGGAGCCATCACCAGCAGTATCTGGGCTGTGTATCTCAGACCCTCTCCTTCCAGCCTCAAGACTGAGCTTCTCTTGAATTGCTGCTTTCTGATTTTGAATGTGCTAAATTGCCTCAGCCACAGGCACCTTATACACTTGCAGGCAGACAGGATGAAGATACAGGCTGGTAAGTGCTTGGAGGACATTCCTCCAGAGAGGTGACACTTTCAGGCTCCCGTTTGGTGGTGGTGTGCAGTGCACGCAAGGACTTACTGGCCTGCACAATCCAAAACTTGCTCTGTTTTCTGTCACAAATATGACTGAAACAAAGCATGCTTTTAGAATTGTGTCTGGCCAGCTGTTTGCCTCCCTTCTTCAGCATGGAAATTGTCTAAAACAGTTGTAGTCAGGGAAAACGAATGGATTTCTTAGTCCCTGACACTCCTACTTTACAGGTAAACACTCTTCTGGTTTATATGCTTTTTCTGACACCAAAGGGAATCTTTATGTGAAAGCTTCATGACAAAGTACTGGCAGCAGAGTAATAAAATAAAGCTGCAGTCTCGTGATGATATCCTAATGGCTTTCTTTTTATTTTAAGATACTTTAAACTAATCCCCAAACTCAGCCCAATCACAGTCTCCAATGCAGCATTGTTTTCAGCTATTAGCAGGTGGTTTTTAAAGCCCTCTTTAGATGATATGCAGGGCCCACATAGTGAAGTCAATTGTTAGACAGGATATAATTTAGACTTCAGCTCTTCCTCTCAGTTTGAAATAAAATGATTACATTTCAGGAGAGCCTAAGGGAAGATTAAAAGTTTTATATCAAAAGTTGAATATTTTCTTTTGTTGTGCACTCTCCTTTTAAAGGAAATGGTATTCATTTAAAATAACGCATGTTCTGATGTATTTGAAAAGGCACTACTCTGCATTAAAAAGAAATTCATAAAGTATGCTTGTATAGGAGAGGAAGATTGCAATCTTCATTTGAGTGTTTAGTTAAAGGTTTTTTTACTTAACCCGTTCTGCTTTGTTCCTAGAACGAGATAGCTATCTGCAAAGACACATTGTAAATAACAGATGTCCCGCAGTGTTTAGAGGGCAGCAGTTAATGTGCCAAAATCCTTTGGGGGCTCCTCTCCACAGTCAGGTTATAAAGTGATATCGTAGCTTCTCTTCCAGACTGGAAAAAAAAAAAATAATGTCCTTGCCTATCTTTAAACTTGTTAGATATGGTTCCAGGCAGTAGTTCAACATAATTACTCTTCTGGTAACTCCCATGACACTTCTTGTTTCTTGTATTCTAAAGTTATCCAAGGGCATAGGCCAGTTGAGGGATATCAAATCGTAAAGCTGATGCATGTGTTTAAAAAAAAAAAAAGGCGTAGTACAGGTATGAACAGAGTAAGAAGTGAAGACATGAATGAAAAGATGAAGTTTTTATCCAGTACGACCAGATAGCTTATACTGTTGATATCAGAGGGGCTATTTTTAGTAAAGATATCCCAAGGCACATTTGCAAGAAGGCACTCCCTATTAAAGGAATTTCTGGAAGCTTCCTTGAAGCAAGTGTATCTGCAGTGAAGTCTCTTGAAAAAGTTCACCTTCTCAGCCAGTTGAGCACCGGTCTTCTTCTAAAAGTCATCAGAAGAGCCTAAATACAGAACTGCAGTAGTTTGGTAGCCTTCTTTTGTGCTTATTAGAATGAAGAGTGTGAAAACTGTTACTGTTATTTAAGAAGTGGAGTCACTGAACTGTCAAGTTGAAATGTTCTTGTGATATTATCACAGAGGAGATAATTTCATTCTATTGTTCTGTAATCTAATTAAATATATATTTTTATATGTTAACAGAAGTGGATACTACTATCTTAAGGTAGCACTAGCATAGTTTTATATTCATTTTATATTCAGTTGTCTCATATAAAGGATACTCATTCACTTGACCATGGGAACCAAGTCTCCATGCTGCTGATTAAAAAGGCAGACAATTATAAATGCTAAGTTTAACTGCAGATTCAGGAAGGATAGAGGTTAATGGGACAGAATGGTAAAGATCTGTGTTCAGAGGACATCATCTCTGCTAAAGGTTGTGAATTGTTGATGTGTTGTTATTCCAGATTTCTAGAAAAACTGATGTGGCGTGGAAATTAAGACGACAGTTAATGGCTACTGAGGATGAAGACAGTTTATCATATCCACCTCTGAATGTGACCACTGGAAATGATACCTGCATCCTTTTCTATGCTAGTAATTTCAGCCTTGTTGCCAATGGTTCAGTTTTAGTAGAATTGACAGATGCGACATTTGTTACCCAGAGTGTGGATATTTCTTCCTCTACGTGCTCAGACACCAACACAACGTGAGTAGAACAGGAAATTTTAAATTTCACGTACATATTATTCTGGAAGCTAACAAATAAAGCAATTGAAAGAATAAAAATGTAGTTTTCTTCTACTAAAGCATACACAATGAAAAATATTAGATTTAATATTCCTGAAGGAAGAGGATTGAGTCAAGACCACAACGATTTTTCAGATGCCGCCTCTGTATCTACTGTTTTTTTCCTTCTGTATTATTTTGTTCGTTGATTGTTTATGTTTGGTCCAAATGGGTTTCTTTCTGCCTGATCTTGACATCACAGAGATCTCCAGTAGCATTAATGAGATGATTGTTTCATTGTAAAATTCCCTTGAAGCGCAGTATTGCCAGTTGGTAGGTGATACTTCAGCTGGAAATACATTAATGAAACATGATCTCTGCTTTCATTTGTTTTGAAGCACCCGCTCTTAGTTAAAAAAAAAGAAAAAAAAGACTATAGAAATATTTTGTCATATTTTTCTGTGTGCTTTTTGTACTGTGAACCTTTTCTACATGACTTTTGTAATTGCCTATTGATTTAGAATATTCCTTCTGATTGAAATGTCACAGTGATTTAATTAAAGCTGACTACTCTAACATTAAAAATCTTTTTCTTACTCTTAGACTGTCATTAAAATACACAAAGCCAGTGAATGGGATCAGCAGCCTAGAGATAAGGTAACTTATGATTTATTCTTAAATAAATCTTTGTGATGTACAAAGCCCATTTGTAAATTAAGACAAAGAAAAAAAGAGGTGAAAAGGTTTTTAAAATCACAGTTTTGTTTTTTACTGCTGAGGAGTTACCATACCGTAGAGAATATATAAGCATGCTCAGGTAAAGTTCTGAAAAATAGTTAGACAAACAACCTAATTCTGCAAGGTAGAGGCTTATGAAACGTCTTATTTTGCTGGTTGGATCAGAACAGGATTTCCCATCTTAGGGAAATCAAACTTTAATTTGGAAATAGTTCTAGGAGCTGAAGTCTGTTTGCCTTGCCAGACTAGTGTTTCATCCTGATATGGATTACCAGTGTACTCTGTTGGACTTAGCTTGTGGCTAATGAGGGCTGCAAAAACTGATAATTTTTCTGCTCTGTGGATGATAGCAAAAGCAGGCTTCTTCTACCATGTGAGTAAGGAAGAGAAAATAAGGAAACAAGAAGGCTTGGGATGAAAACTTAAAGAGAAAACATGCTGCTTTTGGTCTCACTGGTGGACTCCAGGATAGCATCTGTACTGCTGTGAGGATTGCCATGCAGCTATTGGTCCACAAACCTCAGTTCTTTCCTCAGAAGCAGGAGCAGCACTTAAATATTTTCCGTAAGCTCTGTCAAAGTCAGTATGTCCTGCTCTTTTCAGTTCAGTTTCTCTCCTGCTTAAAGTGACAGTCATGCCATTTTAAGTCTCTACTAGCTCCCATAATACAGTATTGCATGGTATATAATGCATACTTAACAGAACCAGAACAGTCCATTGGTCTTTTCATGCCTCGGGAAGACTTTCTTTACTTTGCTCATCCCAGCATGTCAGTTCTGAAGAACTAAAACCGCACAGAGATGCATTATAACTTCTATTTTCCCCTTCTGGTTCATTTCAATTACATTCGTTGCTGAAGATGGCTTCTTAGTAAGATTACATTCTACCTCAGTAGACAGGTCATGAGCAGGGCAAGGAGGTGAGAAGGAACAGAGGACAGTGCCATAGCAGCATTATTTTTTCTCTGTAAAGGTCATTTAATAAAATAAAATGACACCAGACAGGACCATGGTCAAATAGCTCAATTTGTTTCTCACTAAGCACAATAAACTCTAACCTCAGCAGCATAAACTCAGTACAGAGCTTGTCCTTACCACCCCAAACCTACTGAGCAGCTAGGCATATCCCACCTTCTACAAGCAGCTGCAGTAACTGCCTCTTCCTATGGAAACATACCTCCCATTCCCTCTAGCAGAAGCAGTGGTCAGCCTCCTGCACTTCTCATAAAAGGGTGAGCTGTTGAGGTTTTCTGGCTATGCTACTTTTAGAAAAGTGAGCTGATGCTTCAGCAGGAGCAGAAGCAGTGGGCAATAGATTTTGCTGGAAGAAACGCCTCAGCTTTCTCAGCAGCTGATGGCACCCAGCTGTTCATGCATCTGTCATCTTCTCTGGAGATAGGTACCAAATTGAACAGAAGTGCATAGAGCTTCATTTCTCTCTTCCCTACTTAAATTTCTAAGAACATGACTGTTCTTGTACAGCGTGTATAAAATGGAATTGCTCCAAGAACTGTGGTGTAAAGTCTGTCTCCTAACAATTGTGCTTCTCTTACAGTCTTTGGAACAATGGTAATTATAGGTAACTTCCTTTTCAGAAACATTTCTCCTTGCAGTAAATAGCCACGTGAGATGGTGATCAGTAGCAAGTAGTGACAGAGTTCACAGGGTTATCCTCCACAAAGGGAGTCAGCCAAGAACTGTTTGTGCCACAATACGTCAAGAGTATAGTGGCTTTATGAAAGTTTGCGTCCTTCATTGGCTCTAATGTTCAATGTGAACACAGTATTTCCTGTGAAAGACAAGATGCAAAGCCTTCTAAAACTTGTTTGTTCACATGGTGTGTTTCCAAGGAATTTCCTTCTTTTCACTTCCTTGCCTTCTTAGCAAAGGTACAGAGCACACTCAGCATTTGTGGTTGGCACATGCATTTAAGGATGTTTATGTGTATATTATGCATTTATGTATATTTATGAATGGCCATGTCTTTAGGTTGAAGAAGTTCAATTCATGCCTGCAACTGAAAATTCAGTTCGGATTGTGCTGTATATCAGGAGAAGATTCTCTCAATTAGTATCTATTGCTAATACGTTTATAATTTTTGTACCTTTGTCATTATAACAATAGGATAATTTTCCATATATACTTGTATACTAGTTGGAGTTCAAAGGATATGTTCTTTTTTCACTGGTGTTTATCTCTGAATATAGTGTGGAAGGAGCAGTTTAAGTTCAAGACATAAGGAATGACAAAGAACAAAACATCCTTTTCTCACCTGAATGACACTTTGAGTTCTATGATTCCTTCTGAGAATTTCAAAACTCCTCAAGATTATGAAATTATATGAAACAAAAGCCACAGATCGTTAAAAAAAAAAACCAACAACAAACCAACAACACAATAAAACAACTCAATGTAGTAATTTTTTATTTTACTCCTAAGCAACATTGATTGTATTGAGTTTAAACTTTAAGTTGAATGGATGATATGCTACTGAAAGCAACTGATTTAAACAGTCAGTAGTCAACTACTACTCTATATTGTGCTGCATTTATAAGTGACTGCTTCTTTTTCAAACCTATTGTAATTGTATCTGAGTATCGCCCCAGATTTTAAGGTCTGCACGTAGTGATGCCCATGGTGGAGTGGATAGACATTAGAATATTTCATTTTGTATCTAGTCTGACTTACTAAAAAGTGGATTACTCTTATGAAGTCCTTGTGGTTACCAATAAGCAGAAAAAATCCTTAGCAAACAGTAGAGAGAGAAATATGCAAAACAAGTAGGGCTAAGTATTAAGCAACATACAATAAGGAGAAAAGTTTATAATTTCCTGAAGAGATAAGTTGATTACCTAAGAGCAACTGGGTAAAAATGGAAAAGATTAGGACACAGTCCTGATATATATATGTAAGAATTTACTTTTGTATATTCTAAATTATTTCTCTTCTAGAACATTAGGGAGATGTTCATACTGCAGTGGTAGTAACACTTATTTATATCCCATGCTTATAAGCTACCAGAAACTGGTTTTTGCAAAAGGAGAAAATACTAATTTGTGGCTGAACAGCTACAAATTAGGAAAGTAGGGCTGCCAACCCCTCCTCTCATCTAGTGAGAGGAAACTGTCTTTTACCGTAAATTCAGACATTTGCAAAGGTGGATTGCCATTTAAGCATCTGAATCAAGGAAGAATTACAACAAATCAAAATTGTTAGCTAGGCTGTAGCAGTTTTTTCAGAAAATCCCATAAATTGTTTAATGAGAGCTGCTATAGTCCTACTGACAGTGTCTTAAGTTCTTCTCCATTGATTATAAACTGTTGGTAACTGATGAGTTGCTGCATTGGCATAGGCCCTTGAAGAATGAAATCACATTTGCTTGCTCCTTGCCTGCCACAGCTTGTGAGATGAAACCCCAAGAAGCAGTAGAAATGTTCACAAAGGCTATTCACTTATGAACAGTCCTAATGACATGAGAGGCCAGCTGTGATGTACTTTTATTTGCCACCAGTGCTTTATCAAATGAGTGTTAATTTTTTCCTTCTTTCATTTGGACTTTTTTTTTATTCTGTTGTCTTTTCTAGGTTTATAATGACCAATAGGTTCTATGGAGGCTCAGCTAGAAATTGGTTCACTTTGGATTCAGTTGAGATTGTACAAGATGAAGAAAAACTTGCTAAGTATAATGTATCTGTCATCTCTGCTCCTGCAGAGTACTCATTTCATTGTCAGCTGGTGGGAACAAGTAGTCTCTATCCGGAAAGGCTGATTCCATCCAACACTGAAGCAATCAACTGGAATGTTTTCATTTCCAGGTTCCAAGTGAGTACACATTGCTATTTCAGAGATAATTCCAAGAACTATTACTTGCTATTGTAGGTGCCAAACGACACAAATTCATAATGCCCTTACTTTCAATTCAACCTGAGGAAAAATGTAAAAGAAAATCTGTTCCCCCTTGGTGAGCTATTCAAAAAAGGGGTAAAAGAGACTGCAGTTGCTGAACAGTAAGAACGTGGAAGCACAGCTGTGAAAAACAAAAACTCCAAAGTTGTCCACAGAAAAGAAAAGCCAATAAAACCAAATGCGCTTAATCAGGCAAAGAATGACTAAGTCTCCATGCCTGTTTAATGAATTGGGCAGCTGTTGGAAATGTAGGCCTCTTAGGTGGGTGGCATTGCACTGCTTACTTTGTTTTTATTTGATTTCTTTGCACTTTGTTTACCTAAAAAAGTACAGCTTCGTGTGCTTACAGCTTTCAATGACATAGATAGTCTGAACTCCTACAGATTGAAACAATGCCCGGTAGAATTAAATGTAATGGAAGGTTGGAAGGTTTGCCATGGATTTCAATCAGGAGAAATACTAAGTACCACATGGCCTAGAAGGATAGCATTTTACTGCCTTTTTTGGTCGTTTTGTTTTTTGAATGAATGAATGAATGAATGTAATACAGATCTTCCCTATTTTTTTGTAGATGTAGATGACTGATGATCGTTGTGGGCACTGATTTTCACTTAGGAGAGGCACATCAGTGAACTGGACTCTCTTTGTCAAAGATGAGCTAATCTCATAACTGGATACAAATAACTAATATAGTCTTATTAGTGATATCATTACAAAAAATCTCAGTGATTTGAATCGCCTTTGACATTTCAGTTTAAACATTGAAATCTCAAAGGAATAGTGTCGGCAGTGAGATTTACTTTCCCCCTACTATCCAGAGCTACTTAGGTCTATTGCAGATTCAGATTCTAAAAGAAGATGGAATGCAAATTTAATATTGTTAGTCATTATTCAGTCACACAAAAACACTAGACCTCAGTATCTCTGGCAGCCTTCCTTCTGAATCATTGGATTTATCTTTCCCTTTGCAAGCTCTGAGATTAAGTCCCACAGTTTTTGAGAAGCAATACAGCCGTACATACCAGTGTTGTGAAGGTTCCTCTTGATGGCAGTGCTTATGGAAAGGATTGAAAATGTCTGAGTCTATGCAACTGGACCTTTTCTAGTCAAGTCTTTGAAGTGCAAAGCGTAGACTTTTGACTAGTCTGTGAGAATATGTGGGCTGTGAAAATGCAAGGGGTCCACGTACAACAGCCTATCTTTTCCTGGAACTTCTAGATCAATTGCTACCACTACATTCTCAAAGCCTACCAAGAGCTCTTGTTCCATCTTTAGCAGGCATCCTTTCAGCCTAGTCTTAACGAGAGGAGAAGTAGTAGGTTACCCATCTTCTTTACTGCTTTGGAGCAACAGCTGCTTCCACTCTTCAGGCAACAGAACTTTCCTTTGGAGAAAGGCCTTTTTCCTCTAATAAGAAGTGTGAAAAACAGCCTGAAAAGTCTTGATCTGAAAATTTCTGTTGTATGATTCTCTGTAAAACCAGAAAGGTGCCATTTTTGACCACTTTGTAAGTTCTGTCTATACTAGATCATACCTTTCCAGTTATTGTCCACTGATACGTAAAGAAGTCTGAATGGTGCCACTATTGGTCTTTTGTCCAAGAATGAGATTTGCTAACTCCCAAGCTGCGTTGCAAGATGAAAAAAGTACATGGGATGTGCTTAGTGATTGCAGCCAGCACAAAATCTGCTTGCTGACACGGGTGACCATGGTTTTCATGTCAGTGTTGTGCAGTGAATCACAAACCAGGACCCAGTGCCAATCTAGCTGGTACAATTACACTTTACTTCTTTGGATGGTCAAAATAGTATCACCATATTAAAGAGGTTGTGGCACCTGCACAGTGAAGGCTTCCATAGTATGTTCCAGGACAAGAGTGAAATGATGCAGGCATTGCTTTAGTTTGATCACTGCCTTGTAAAGAACCTCTGTAGGATACTGTTCAGACAAAGCCATGGCCTCCAGTGTCACCACTCACAGATGTAAACTATACTAATACTACTCTGTTATGATTTTATTTTTTTTGTGGCAAGAATGGTTATTCTGCCATTGTAGATTTTATCTTTTTGAGGCTCTCAAGAGTTTTCTAAGAAATTAAAGAGGATACCACCAAGTATTGCTTTTCTTTACTATGTGTCATACTGGTTTTCAAGCCATTTTGCTGTTAACAAAAACTGCCAAAAACTTCAAAGCTACTAATTTTAGGATTGTTTGTGGCTGAAATATTACTAAGTTCAAATGTCCAGTATACATTTAAGATCAACAGGAAAGAGATTTTACTTGAAGGCTTTGTCAAAGGTCAAATGATGAGGAGACTCAGTTCAGGAAAAATAATTTAAAACACGTATGGTAAATACTTGCTAGTATGGACAAGACAAATAATTTTAGTCCAAACTGGAAAATTAAAACTTCCACAGGAAGTGAGGCTTTTATCCTGTATTTTGCATTCATAAAAATTAGAGAAATTTGAGTATTTTTAACTTCTTCATGGTAGAAATGCTGCTAGTAATCACATTTTTATCTCCTAGCTGCTATGTAACACCCCCACAGAAATGATAAACCTTCGGAAAAGCAATAGAAGAATCCCACGTGTAATCCTTCTTGAACATAGAGATCACATTTTAAGAATGTACAATTAAAGCTTTCATCTCAGAGGTTCAATAAGCATAATCGTTCTTTAAAAAAAGCACCAAAAAACACACCACCAATAGGATCGACAAAATAAAGTTTTTCTGGCTCTAAACTAGGAGTGGTAATACCTTGCTAAAGCAAATATAGGTTCTAAGTGCTTCAGAGATTTCCTGTAAATGCAGTAATAAGAATGCATTGTTTTTCTGAGTTTCAGTCTTTTTTACCAAAAGAACATAAACCATCACCTGCTTTTTATTGTAAATAAGTCATTCAGATTTTATTTCATGACTGCTAGTTATATTCTCATCTGTTGTCAAAGCAGTGGCTTATTAAGAAAGGCTTTGGTGATCACCTGTATTCTCTGAAACTGTGCAGGTATCCAACCCAAAAGCTTATTGCCAGTAATCCTGCTTTAATCAGAACTCTGACTGCCTATAGTGAAAGCATTTAGGATTTGCAAGTAGCAGCAGAGATCTTACTCAGAAAGATTCTTCTGAGAGGTCCAAAAAATCTCATGATGCTAAAATTATCTTCACCTCCATGTTGCCTTACTTCTGCATATGATAAGAACTTTATTAATCAGCATTTCAGAATGTATGGGCATTGCTTTTAACACATATCACATGCACATTAACTTCAGTTGTCTGAACCACGAATGAACTCAAACTCATAATTCTTACTGATGTAGCATTATCTGCAAACCACAGACAAATTTATTTAGTTTGTGCAGCATCTTTCCTAGGAAGTGCAAAATTGATTATTAACACAAAGTGTTTATGTTAGTTTATCTTAAAGCATAGAGTAATCGTGGAATGGGAACACAGAAATTAAAAATCCATGACCTCCTTTTCCTTTGTTTTCTTCCACTAGTTAGTTTCCCTTCCTTCTGAAGGAGTGGGTGCTTTTGTCATTATGTGCCTGTTTGTACACAGCAGATTGTCTTCCCCTTCATAGCTTTCAAATCCTTTAACTGGCTTTAACAAAAGTTTAAGAATGATATCAGTCTTAAAGGCATTCAGTTTGTTCATACTTTTTGCAAAATATGGAGATCTATCAGAATAAATAGATAATAGATCACTAAATTAGTTGATTTTTCTGAAGCAAATTATAACAGCATGAGCTCAACCAGTAGCAGATGTCAAGAAACCAGTCACAGGAGAAATATTACAGGTTTCCCTAAGCTCATGGAAGCTTTATCATGGAATCACAGTATTATAAAATGGCTTAGGTTGGAAGGAACCTTAAAGTTATCTCATTCCAACCCCCTACTGTGGTTAAGGTTGCCACTGTTACATCAGGCTGCCCAGGGCCTCATCCGTGGGTACTCTGGCAACTTTTTCAGTGCCCCACAACCCTGAGTAAAACATTTCCTTCTAATATCCAATCTAAATCTCTCTTTCTAGCATCCCTTCTTTCTGTTGTATCAACTGCACCACTCTGCTCTCAAACTTGCTGAGGGTGCATTCTATCCCACTGTCTATGTCATTGATAAAGACGTTGAAGAGCACTGGTCCTAAGATAGATCCATTTGGAGCACCACTTGTCACCAGCCTCCACCTAGGCATATTGCTGNTGAGAGGTCCAAAAAATCTCATGATGCTAAAATTATCTTCACCTCCATGTTGCCTTACTTCTGCATATGATAAGAACTTTATTAATCAGCATTTCAGAATGTATGGGCATTGCTTTTAACACATATCACATGCACATTAACTTCAGTTGTCTGAACCACGAATGAACTCAAACTCATAATTCTTACTGATGTAGCATTATCTGCAAACCACAGACAAATTTATTTAGTTTGTGCAGCATCTTTCCTAGGAAGTGCAAAATTGATTATTAACACAAAGTGTTTATGTTAGTTTATCTTAAAGCATAGAGTAATCGTGGAATGGGAACACAGAAATTAAAAATCCATGACCTCCTTTTCCTTTGTTTTCTTCCACTAGTTAGTTTCCCTTCCTTCTGAAGGAGTGGGTGCTTTTGTCATTATGTGCCTGTTTGTACACAGCAGATTGTCTTCCCCTTCATAGCTTTCAAATCCTTTAACTGGCTTTAACAAAAGTTTAAGAATGATATCAGTCTTAAAGGCATTCAGTTTGTTCATACTTTTTGCAAAATATGGAGATCTATCAGAATAAATAGATAATAGATCACTAAATTAGTTGATTTTTCTGAAGCAAATTATAACAGCATGAGCTCAACCAGTAGCAGATGTCAAGAAACCAGTCACAGGAGAAATATTACAGGTTTCCCTAAGCTCATGGAAGCTTTATCATGGAATCACAGTATTATAAAATGGCTTAGGTTGGAAGGAACCTTAAAGTTATCTCATTCCAACCCCCTACTGTGGTTAAGGTTGCCACTGTTATCAGGCTGCCCAGGGCCTCATCCGTGGGTACTCTGGCAACTTTTTCAGTGCCCCACAACCCTGAGTAAAACATTTCCTTCTAATATCCAATCTAAATCTCTCTTTCTAGCATCCCTTCTTTCTGTTGTATCAACTGCACCACTCTGCTCTCAAACTTGCTGAGGGTGCATTCTATCCCACTGTCTATGTCATTGATAAAGACGTTGAAGAGCACTGGTCCTAAGATAGATCCATTTGGAGACCACTTGTCACCAGCCTCCACCTAGGCATATTGCTGTTGACCACAACCTTCTGGCTGCAACCATCCAACCAATTATTTTTCTACTNCTCTCTTTCTAGCATCCCTTCTTTCTGTTGTATCAACTGCACCACTCTGCTCTCAAACTTGCTGAGGGTGCATTCTATCCCACTGTCTATGTCATTGATAAAGACGTTGAAGAGCACTGGTCCTAAGATAGATCCATTTGGAGCACCACTTGTCACCAGCCTCCACCTAGGCATATTGCTGTTGACCACAACCTTCTGGCTGCAACCATCCAACCAATTATTTTTCTACTAAATAGTCCAGCCTTCAAGTCCGTATTTCTCCAGTTTAGAGATAAGGATGTGGTGTGGGACCATGTCAGAGGCCTTGCAGAAGTCCAGGCAGACAAATATTATGCATCATTAAATGTGTTTTAAAGTAGGCTTTGGAAGTTCTCCTCATCAAGGAGACATGACTTAAAAATCTGAAGGTATTTTGACAAATCGTGTTATTTGGGGAGCCTTACCTCACATGCCTTTGAAATTCCTGATTCCGAAGTGGTCACTGAGCTATGTTGATCACACATCCTATTTAGATCTCCTTTTAAAAGTAACACAAATTTCTGAAGTGGGAATGCAACCCCCCTCCTGCAAAACATGCAACTTCTGCATCCTAGATTTTTGAGTGGAAAGGAGACTTCGGAAATTATTGTGCAAAGGATTTGTCCTCACTCTTTTTTAATGGGCTGAGTGAGAATGACATACATCCTGAAAGTAAGGTCTAAACTTCACATTTAATTTCACTCATCTGTCTTTCTTCTTCTCAGATTCAAGGATTCAACGTGGAAAATGGCCTGTTTTCTTATGCCAGTGACTGTACAGGTTTCTTCAGTCCTGTAATCTGGATGAGCTTGGTGACATCTGTAATTTTACTGTGGATCCTGGCCTATGGAGTTCATATGATCATGCAGCTCACAACGAACAGCAGATTTGATGATCCTAAAGGTCCAGCACTGTCAGTTCCTCAGACAGAATAGCCAGGGATTTATTTAATAATGCTTCAAGTTTTCCCGGGTTGATATTTATGATTTTTATAAGCCTTCTGCTTTATGACATGTGCAACCTAAAAAGATGTCAACGTGGAAAAGGATAATCAAATGATATATTAAAAGGATACTTATGGTTAGCAATAATAATAATAATTCTACTTGTTATTAACTTTCATTTTTTAATAATGTTCATTATTAAGGTCTAAGGTGAGGTTGTCAAGATTATTACTCTAGCTATTAAAAAGACCAGATTAAGCTGCCTTCAGGTTAAATATTTTCGTCAAAGAAAGTCTATCACAACAGAAATGAGAAGGATTTATAAATAACTAATTCAATAAGAAACAGAACGTACTGTCATACCAAGTATCATTCAGTGTGCCAATGCAGACAGAGATAACGTAATTTTCTTAGCATTCCTCCTTTGCCAGGTATCTTTGGAGTAGTTTTGAAGGTTGTACAAAAAAGGGGAAAAAAACATAGTGGCACTGTACTGTTTACGTCTGAATGTATTTAGGGTCATCTCACCGCTTCCAGAAGCCTGATAGACCTCAGTGTGATTCATTCTTTTGCAATTAATAAAGATACTACAACCTCTCACTGGGAAATCTGTCTGTGGTGGGAACTGCTAAATATTATGGGACAGTAAATGGTAAAATGGTGAAAAAAAGGTAAAATACTATATTTATTATTTTGTTACCAGTGTATTTTAAAGACTGCACATGTTCTGTTAGTAGATAAAGAACCAAAGGATACAATTTAACAAAGTTATATTTGTCACATGAGAAAAATTATTTTTTTTATCTTGGTCCATCTCAAAGGACAGTGGTTAAGAGGAGAGGTAGTTAGAATCACTTGTTTAACTAAACCGGTAATAGTTTATACTCATCATTCCTGGATGCTGCATTTTTGCTTCGAAGCCAAAGAAGTAAGTTAAATGCTATCTGAAGCTATTCCTTCTGAATCATTCAGTCCTGACTTGGAAGACAAAAAGGAAACACAGAATCACAGAATTGTAGGGGTTGAAGGGACCTCCAGAGATCATGGAGTCCAACCCCCTGCCAAAGCAGCTCCCTAGCCCAGGTTGCACAGGTAGGCGTCCAGGCGGTTCTTAAACATCTCCAGAGGAGACTCCACCACCTCTCTGTGCAGCCTGTGCCAGTGCTCCGTCACTGCACTGTGAAGAAGTTCCCATGCACATTTGTGTGGAACTTCCTGTGCTTCAGTTTGTGGTCATTTCCCCTTGTCCTGTCTTGCCACACTGCAGAGAAGAGTCCAGACTCATCCCTTTGTTTCCTGCTCCTTAGCTATTTATAGACGTGGATCAGATCCCCTCCGAGTCTTCTTTTCTCAAGGCTGAACAGCCCCAGGTCTCTCAGCCTTTCCTCATAAGACAGGTGCTGCAGGCCCTTTATGCACCCCAGGATGCCATTGGCCTTCTTGGCCACCAGGGCACACTGCTGGCTCATGGCCAGCCTGTCATCCACCAGGACACCCAGGTCCCTCTCCTCAGAGCTCCTCTCCAGCAGGTCGTCCCCAAACCTGTATCTGTGCATGCAATTATCCCTCCCTAGGTGCAAGACTCTACACTTGCTCTTGTTAAACCTCGTCTGGTTCCTTTCTGCCCAACTCTCCAGCTTGTCCAGGTCCTGCTGAATGACAGCACAGCCTTCAGGCGTGTCAGCCATTCCTCCCAGCTATGTATCTTGCTGAGGGTGGACTCTATCCCCTCATCAAGATCATTGATAAAGATGTTGAACAGGACCAGACCCAGTGCTAACCCCTGAGGAACACTGCTAAGTACAGGCCTCCAAGTGGACTCTGTGCCATCAACCACAACCCTCTGAGCTGTGCAAAACTGACATACAACTGAAACAAGCTTGTAACTAAGGTGCCTCCACTGCTGTAGTATTTTCCCCAGATGTTTTTCAAAACCTTGAGGAATGTTGGCATTTGATCTGCACCGAAATACAGTATTAGAAAGGCACTTCTTTGCAAAAATAAGTTGCCAGGAGATATAATTGGACTTCATTAATTCCCTCTTTAAAGAAAGTGACTTCATTTAAAGAATGAGTTTCCCTTGAAAATTCACATCATAATCATGTAACTGATAGCTAGAATAGATGAAGGACATTAAAAGGGTCTTGGTCTTTAGAAGACAGCTATCTTATGAATTTTCTCTAGATTCAACAAAATTTGAAATAGATTTTGTTCACTGGTGGTGATATATGAGAGCTGAAAAACAGCTCTACAAGGTCACCTAGAATCAGGATCCTGTCTCCAGCATCAGTCTGAGTATGGTGAGTATGTACAAGAGTAGTGCTTCCTGCAGACATTCTGCAGGTCTCAACCATTTAAGTGTAGGGACTTCCTCAGCCAGAGCTGGTCTCCGTATTTAATAGCTCTAAGTATATTTATATTCCTGAATTTGTCCATTTTCCCCTTGAGCCCATGGTCTCCTTGAGCTCACAGTACCCTAACTGAAGTGTGGCACTGAGGATACAGGTATACTCCCTTGCTTGCCTAGGCCGTACTTGGAGAAGAGCAGAAAATAGTCTCACGTAGGCTACACGATAGTGAAGAGGAGATCAAGTTAGAAGAAGTGTTGGAAGATAGGTTTGTTGGATTAGCATCAGTAAAAGTGGAGACCTCAGAAAAGGGGCAGACTGAACTGTCTGATGTGTTTACACTTTCCAGGTTACAGCAGAAGATTTCTATGGGGAGTGAGAGGAGCTTTTACTTTCTATTTTTTCTCCTGACATTGACACTATGTATAGTTTGGCAAATTGGGCCTGTAGAGGCTTCTGGCCTCTTTCTGTTGTGAGCTGGTCCGTACTTGTGATGCATTGATGAAGCCATGCACTGCAGTGCTGGATGGGGCAGGTTTACTACTGAGAAGTCCTGTGCTGGGAAGGAGCGGGAGAGGATGAGGAATTATCTGCACCCTCACCATCCTGGGGTCCAGGTGATCTGGGCTCAGCACCATATCTGCTCCATCATAGAAGTGAATGAACTGCTGTCTCCATGTGGCAGATTGGCATTGCCCAGTTGGCAGATAGCGATGAAGCCACTGTAGCCTCTTTTCACTGGAGCCCCCAAAGAGCATCCTGCTAGCAAACACTGGGACACAGACGCCCAAAACACAATGTCAGGGGGCTGTGCACCACCAGAGCCCCTGTACCCTTTGGAACCCCTACAGCTGTATGCTACACTGCCCTATAGCCATGGACAAAGACAAGACACTGATACCAGCAGAGCTAGGCCTCAAGGAATTCTAGCAGGATTTTGCACCTGCCTGTGTTTGCTTACCTTGCTGAATAAAGTTAGAAAGCTGCCGGGGGCCTCTCAGTTCTGTGTACTTCTGTTTTCACAGTTCAGCTTAATCACAGGTGCACTTGTTAAAACATGCCTGCATCGGGAACAGTTCCAGCGAGAACATTAGTTATGTCTGGAAGGTGCGAGCAGTCATGACTTACCCTGGAGCTCATTGAAGTTATCAGAAGCATTTCCAAAGACTTCTATGAGTGCCGGTTCATTTTTCTACAGAGTACAAAATAATAAAGAGGCGAAGATGGCAAAGAGCACAGCTAAAAAAAAAAAATAAATAACCATAAATAAATGAAACTTTATTGACAGTTTCTGATTTTTTTTCTCAAAAAAAACAACCAAACAACCACAAAAAACACCTACAGCACTACTTGAGAAAAAAATCAATTTATCTATGAGAAATCAAGAAGGTTAAAACCAGAGAAGAACGAAACCGAAACATAAAAGTATTGAAGCCATAAGATATTTAAAGCATTTCATCTCAAAGTTCGGCAATGATCAGTTGTTGGAGGGGAGAGCAGAGATGGAACTACAATCTGAGCCTTCTGAGTCCTTCATGCTATGGATACAGGTTTGTTTTGTGTCTTGCTGTACTGGTTTCTCCACTTGTAAAAGAGCCTCTTGCACAAACAGTGTGGAAATACATAAATGGTTTGCAGTGAAACAGTACAGTGGGAACAGTCTAAGAGTAGTATTTGTACATAGCCAGTAAAGGAAGGTAAGTCATTCCTTCTGTTAAGGTAAGACTCAATTAAGTAATTGGTTCCTGCCTTCCTTCTGGGTGCCTGGTGAATAATTAGTATGCAAATAAATATCAGCTGAATTAGGCAGGGTCTGGAAATCAGAGAGCTCTATAATTCTTTTTACATAAGTTGTAGTCAAGCAAAGGGAGCTAGAGATGCTAAAAAATAAAGCATGACCATGAGAAGCTATCCTAAGGTGCAAAAGAAAGTTTGAATATTGAGTATTGCTCACTGCTGGCAGAATGCTAGCATTTGTCTCAGCAGGTGATAGCGATTGCAGGGGCAAGTGTAGTGATAATCCCCTTCTACTGACCAAGGGAAGCAGATAACACACACTTAGTAAAGTGGAAACGAAGTTTTTCTCCTGCATGCTGTTGTTTCTGTTGCATCTTGAGGTGAGTTGGCTGTGGTAGAATGTCTGAAGCCAAAACAGCTGCTCTCTCACTGCTCATCCTTAATAGGAAAGGGATGAAAATTATAAAAGACCGTGGGTCAAGATGAAGAATAGAAGTCACTTAATCAAACACTGTACTGGGCAAAAACAGACTTGGGAAAATTAATTTATTGCCAGTTGAAATAGGTGGGATGGTAAAAAGCAAGGACAAAATGCTTTCAGTCTGCTCAAATGCCAAAGTATCCTAAGAGCCTTCGGATAAAGGAACCCACTCTTTTTGCTAATGAAAGTTCTCTCAGATTAGTCCCCTATCAAAATGTAACAACGTAAAATCAAAGAGAAAAGAACAGTTTCTTTGGAACTCAGATTTTTAAAAGCTTAAAAAAATACTGGAGTGTTTTTTTTTTTTCCCCACAAGATCTTGCCAAGGGGTGGTTCCCTGAGTAACTAGTCTCTCACTTCCAGAATGTGGGTCAGTGTCTTTCTTAGTCCTCCTACCTGTGTGGGTGGAAGGAAGACTTACTGTGGTAACTGAAAGACAGGAGTGTATCACTTGCTATTGACGTACCACAAATGAAGAGGCTTCCTGTTCTTCATCACGACCTTTTGTACACCTTCTGTTTGAACAAAGATTGCTTGCTCTAGAGTAGCTGGATTTCTCTATACCCCTGGACCTGGTATGTTCTTGAATTATTATAACTGAACTTAAATTTAGACTGTTTTGTATATAATTTGTTACGACCATGAATGAATGAACATAGGTTTTCAGCTTTGCAGATGGCAGTGTGGGTGTGAAACCCATTTCCAGGCTTGGTATTCCTGTAAATAGTTGTGGAGACATCACATAGGATGGAGTACAGTGACCATGACATCATATGCAGTTTTCATTAATTAATGAAAACTGTGCAATAATAATGTTTCAAATGATAAAAACAAAAAAACAAGCAAGCAAGCAAAAAAAAACACAACCAAACAAACAGCCCAAAACCAAACAACAATGGATAAGTTAAGGACATTCTGATGTTGTGTTGGAATTGTTGTTTTGTATATCATCTTTATCCCGGATAAATATGGATACATATGTATAGCAAAGTGATAATTCTGCCATTTAAAGAATGTCATTCACTGGAGCATACTGACATGATCTAAGACATTACTTTCCTTGTTTTTCATCCATGCGTAACTGTGCCTCAGCTGTTCATTCAGTTCACACTGCTGTGCTCTCTTTTTCCACCAGGGAGGTAATATATCATTTTGCACGAGAGTAGCTGAGACGCAGGTGCCTGTCTGGGTCTGTCATTCTTGCTGCTGAGTAATATAATTCTGGCTGAGGAGCAAAAAGATAGCTGCAAACATTGATGTCTTAACACATTACAGTGATATTGGTGAAGGATTTTTGTCATACTTGTCAAAAGGGGAGACCAAAGCAGCCAGGTGACTTGTCAGGGTCGGAGAGCACACTGTGGGTAGCTTGAGAGGCAGAACCAGCTCTACTCTGGGCACTGCTTTCTGTCTCTGCCTGCCTGGGTGCAGTGCAGCTAACCACACATATGTGAGGGCCAACTCAGGAATGCTCTTGTTTCCTGCTGCACAGACCCACAGCTGGAGATAATAGAAGGCTCTGTGAGAAAGTTCTCACTCTATTTCTCCAGAGATCTCCCAGCCCTTTGATGGTCTCAACTTTTATCTTTAATGAAAAGAGGAAATGTAGAAGACAAGGGGCAATACTGGCCATTCTGTTTTCCTCAATAGTCTGAGCTGAAGACCTTGCCTGTTCAATTGGCCACCAGTCTCACATCCCAGTGAACAAGCACAGGTGGCAACGAAGGGCCCGGTGGCTACAGGTGAGGGTATGCATTCCTGTGTGATGCTGGGCTACCTCAGAAGGCTCCAGATTCTTCAGCTTTGGCTTCCAGAGCCCCTGCCAGGGTTGTCTGCAGGCTGAGGCCAGAGCTGGTGTCTCAGTAGGCCTCCAGGAACCCAAGGTGTCTGAAAGGGAGAGGGAACTGGGGACACTACCCTGGGTATTCTGCATTTGTCTTAACCATACACATGAAGCAACAGAATTGGTCCCCTGAGGGTTTGAACAGACAGTTGAATTTTGAATGGAAAAGTCTGAGGCTTTATCTATCTCTTTGTAACTACCTGGTATTACAATTACAGAGCAGATGGCCTGCTTTTTCTTGTACAGCTTTTGTGGATATATACTTATATGGCAGGAGTGGCACAGTTGCATGATGTTTCATTGATATAGATTTTCACAGAAGTTTTTGGGGGTGTACTGGCTGATTTTGTTGCCAAAATTCAGACCTTAATGGCTTACTACTTCCAGCTTGCACGGCTTAGTAGTGATGTCTGGGTTCCTGAATGGAAAGAACATTGGATCTTGCCTTTGTTTGCCTTAAATAGAACAGCAATGATTCACTGAATATGTGGGGGAAATCAGGGTTTGTTCGTGTTCTGACATAATTTTACCCCATTTCTGCTGTAATTGCTTTTATAGCACTCTTTGAAGTTCAAGGGGGCAGAAGGGGCTTAGCAGTCATAGGCTGTTGGGCTGAGCATGCTTCTGGCAATGGTAAAAGGAGTTAAAGATTAACAGATAGTTTTCTGAATTGTAATATTTGAAATGCTTTCTGGAATAAAATTAGCATCTAAGACTTAAATGAGACAGAATTTTGCATAATAGCAGCCGCCTTCTGTTTGTTGTGAAATTCTTGGTTAGCACATGAACTGGTTACTTTTACCACCTCCCCTTATCAGAGGGGTGAAGGACCTTTCAGCATGTCACTGTTTTCATCCGGAATAGCCAAAGGTTTCACTTCAAATACTCAGTAAGATTGCATGTTACTCATTAAGTCTGCATCTTGTCTAATCAGCAGTGTCTGCGTCTGCTGCAAACCCAGGACTGGATTCAGCTGCTGTGCGGTGCAGTGCAACCCATTTCAAAAGCTGTCTGTAGTGGGACTGTTGCTGTATGTGCAAATTTAATCAAAAATTATAGCTCAGGTGTTCCTCTTTGATACTTTAATACGTTGGGCCTCCTGTCTCAAAGTGTACAACACAGAGCTTCAACTGCATTATAATCTGTGCTCCACTCCTTGCATCCTTTGTATGAAAGGGAAAGAAGCTCTCACAGCAGAGGAAATGATGTCTGTTGTTCGTGTTCCAAGTGAAATCATTTTATTATTGTCATTAATTATTATTATTTTAGTGCATTTGGAAGAAGGGTGATCTTTTCCCTCTAAACAGTAAGTCCAATGTTAAGCAATCACTTATTAGACCTTCTATAATACTGTTAAGGAATATAGTGACCTTGCCTTAGTGGTAGTGCTGTGGTCATTTAATACCCAGTGCCAATACATGCTTCTCATACAGAAAGGGTCTCCAAATCAAAATGTACAGATGGAATTTGTTTCAACTATGTGGAAAGATGGCAGCTTTCTGACTGAATGTATTGGCTGGCTCTATTTATTGTTGTGCTACAACACTGTGTGAAATTGTTTATTAAGTGAAGAACCTGGGATACCACTGGCTGCGTAGGGCCATGGTGTTAGCTGGATGCATTAGGCAGAGCAAACAGTGTGTTGTGCTGGTCAGGTCCAACCCTTGCAATTGATGGACTGGCTTCCCTCATGTCCTCTTCTGACTTGAGCAGGGAAGCAAGGTGTCCTTCCCTCCCTCCTCTGTCCTTACATGCAGCATGCACAGCAGCAGTACTGATGCTCTCCTGAATTTCAGTGTTTCTGAAAAACACATCAAGTGATGTTAGCCCTCCACTCCAACAAACAAAGGCATCATCCTGCTTCCTAATAGGCACAGCTGGGTCCGCAGCTGAAAATTGAACCTCATGTTGGTTCATCATTTTTACTCAGGGTGTTATGATGTCCACCTGGACACCTGACTTCAAGTTTCACCTGAGCTGAAGCTTGTTTCCCCTTTCCTTCATGTTTGCAATGAGTCTGTTTGTGTGTACACAGCAGAAGTGAGCAGTAACCCATGTCTGATTTGGAAATGCTGGGTGGTTAGTACATCCTCTCCTGCCCACAGCTGGGGCTGCACCTCCTCACTGGCCCTTCCTGTTTGGTGACACAGTTGCTTGGAGTTGAGCACAGCACTTAAAAACATCTGGCAAGTGAGAACAACACAATCTGAGAACAACACAAGTGCCATTTGCCGTTCTTTGCAGAAAGAAAAGCTGCTTATTTGTTTAGGAAATAGAGGCTATAATGTTTAACTTGTGATATTTCTGTCACTTCCATGGCAACAGACTCCGAGGGAACAAAGAAGGACTTCACCAGATCATGTAACAGCTTGGAACTGGAATAGAGGAAATTAAACATAGCTGTACTATGAAGTCTCCTTTAACTTTTGAATGTTACCTCCGTTAGTTAACTGATAATGTAATCATTGAAGTAAATGCTGTACTGCTGAGCTATTATGGACAAATGGCGTTGACTTCCCCAATGCTCAGGCATCCTTGTCTCTGTGGGGTTGGAGATGTGCCAGCCCAGCACGGTGCTCACTCCTTGCCCTGGGACAATGCCCAGATTCCAGCAGTAGCTGCATCTAAGGGGCAGCACTGGTTAGAAACGAGGGTTCAAAGGCATTGGAAGGAATTCTTCCATCTCCTTCCATAGGCTTCAGATTTGGCCTTATCTTAGAAATCTGGTGTGGCTCATTGCAGAGCAGACTGAGTCAGAGGTTGCAAAACACAGTGCTGAATGATTGTGCACCTGCTGTGTTTAAAGACAAACGCCTTACATTCTCAGACCAAATCAGATCCAGTCCCTGGGTTCTTAAACTCCTCACCACAGGCTCACAGGGACTGTTTTACCTTGGTATTTTTGTGTTCTGAGTGTGACTTGTTCCATTTCCTTAGGCTCGTTCATGTACATAGCACCAAAATGGGCACAGTGCCCATGTATCAGATGGATTTTTTTTTTTTTTTAAGGAAAAAGTAGATCTTGTTTCATTAATAAAATCTAATGTCATGCATCTCCAGTAAACAAACCAGAAATTGCTCCTACGAGATGATGTGCCAAAAAAAAAAAAAAAGGCACAAAAGGCAGTTGGGTTTGTGTTTAACTTCAAATACAAATGACGGCATTTGAGTCAATTATGATGCAAGTAACTGGGTAAGTAGCTCCATAAGTGAAGTCTGAACTTTTAAAACTTTAATTAAGTCTATTGCTAGAAGTGTACCACTTAAATAAACCAATTATTCGTGAAGAGTATTTCTGTCATATCTCTGACAGTGTAGCCTTTGCCTTGAGGAGCACAAGAAAGTCTGTGAGGTTTGGTCATTTTTTAGCAAACAATGTAGGTTCTGTCAGATTTCACTGTGACTTTCGATTTTTGAACCTGCTGGCAAAAATGAAGTGCTTGTCAGCCCTGTTAGCCTAATCATTTTCAGTTTTTCTCTTGCTTGATGGCTGCAAACCAACGGAGAGTGCTGACAGCCAGACACCTCAGCTCAAAGGTTTACCCTTCCTTCCTTTCTCGTGCCCAGCCCTTGTGTACTCTGGTACTCTCACCACAAGCCTTGTCTAAGGCAGCTTTGGAAGAAACAAAGAAATCTTGCTGCTCCTCAAAATTTTCAGTACATGTAATTTTATACTCTGCCTTCAGTAACTTCAGCTTATACAGCAGGAGACACAATAAGTTTATTGTAGGAGCTCTGTTCTCATTCCCATTGCTGGAGTATTGCAGAAGTTTGTACAGCAATGTAGTGTTTGGTCCAGCATGGAGCTAGGTATCCCTGGCAGTGTGGTTTGTATGTCATATATTCATGTGTCAGTGTGGTTTTAAGTTCATTCCTTTGCATTACTATTTCATATTGCTTTTCTTATTTACTTGATACAAAGCAGACACTTGAGATAAGATGCTTCCTTCTCACTTCCCTTTAGGTCTTAAAACATTATGCTCCTAAATATGGTTCCTCAAAACAGATTGTTGTGAGCACATCAGGAAGACTTGGAGCAGAGAGGCAAAATTACCTGGAGGTTAGAACTGAGGAAATCTGTTTTCTTCTGACTGACATTTGGTTTACTGATAATCTACAACATGTCATTCAGTGCTAAATCCTCAGTCTCCAATTTTGGGCACAATTTTTTAATACCTGCAGTTGGAACACAGATGAAGAGCTGAGCTGAGAGCCCTCAGACATCAGGCAGGTTAATGCAGGCAGAAGTTGCCCAATGCAGCTGAACATTGTGACAGCTGAACCTAAACTTTCAGGTTCTGACTGGAAATGAACCTTGTTGAAGATGAGCCCCTGACACGGGAGCTTTCCCAATGACAGGCTGCTTTACAAAATTCAGACCTTCCTCTGTGTGCCATGATTTCTGCTTCAGTAAAATGGAGAATCACCGAGATGTGCCTTGAGATGCTCAAGTAGATGGTACTGTGCCATTGCAAAGGATTTTATGCTTCTTTTGATAGCCAAACATCTACTTTTGCATGTAAAGGACCTGAACAGTTATTTATTTTGTGTCAGAGAAACAACATTCTTTTAAAATAAATTGGAAAAGGAGACAGTTTTAGTTCAGATTAAATGATGCTTAGACTCTTGACAGCAGTCCTAATTTTCCCCTCACTTAATGTAGCAGTAAAGTCAGTTTTGTTCCATCTAAGTCAACAAAAAAGAACTTTTAATGTTGTTTTGGTTGTTTTCTTGAATTTTTCCCCTTTCTTTTCAAGAAAAAGGCGATTCACAAGTTATAGAGAAATCAAGCATTAAACCCTCAGTACAGTGTGCTCTCAGTTTCAGTTTTAGCCTTGTAGTCCTGACTGCAACATAAATAATTCAGCATGAGGATAAGGCTGATTTCAAAAACATACCCCTCCCCCCCAAACTAAAACTTAGATCCAAGTTCATTTACTTAGATGATTTAATAACTTATATATCCTGTTCTGTAGTGTAAATTGAGCATTTCTCTGGAGGGAGGTTTTCCTGCTTCTTTCACTGTTGAAAATTAAACAGTTGGGGAAAAAAATCGATTTACAGAATTCAAAGGAATTGGTAGCAAATTGCATCCTGGTTTGCATTTCCAAGTGGAGCAAAGTGAAAGCACTTGGAAGCCATGAGTCTTCGTTGTTATTGCTGTTGATGCCATCCCCTCCCCCAACATTTTTTACCTGCTCGTGAGAAACAGCAACACTTGCAAGTTCTTGAAAAAAACTGTAATTCTGTCTGCCCTTGTTTGTGGAGGTTTGTGTCCAGCAGATCCTAGAAGGCATCAGGGAGGCCAAGTGCCCTGACATCCCAATGGTTGCCAAAGACAGGCAGGAGAACAAGGATTATTCAGGCTGGAGAAGAATAGGCTCAGGGGAGACCTCATTGCTGTCTACAACTGCCTGAAGGGAGGTTGTGGTGAGGTGGGGCTCAGCCTCTTCTCCCGCATAGTTAGCGATCAAACTAGAGGGAATGGCCCCGAGTTACGCCAGAGGAGGCTCAGGCTGGATATTAGGAAAAACTAGCTTCTCTGAAGGAGTGGTGAGGTACTGACACAGGCTACCCAGGAAGGTGCTGGAGTCACTGTCATTAGAGGTGATGGAAATGTGCAGATGCGGCATTGAGTGACATGGTTTAGTGGACAACATTGGTGGTAAGTGCACAGTTGAATTAGATGATCTTAGAGGTCTTTCTCAGTGTTGATGATTCTCTGATTCTATACTGATGTTTTATTCTCTTATTTTATTGCTTCAATATATTTTGCATGATGGTTGTGATTTATTGAACCTAGAACAGAAGCTCCAAATTCATTTTCTCCTGTTGTCTCTTTCTGCTTTCAGTTCATGTGCAGTTTTCTTTACACGGTTAATTCCAGGAATTTTATTAGGAATTCCTGAGAAGGAATGTGATTTTACCACAGAAAGATAAGGACAATGAGCTGCAGTGCTATGAAGGAGCCCAAAGGGCTGTGAAAAGCTAGGCTCTCAGGCAGTATTTACTCAGGCTCTTTTCCAGAAATTTGGGAACCCAGATGCCACTCTGGATGCTGATGGCTCAGCAGTTGAGATCCTTGCTGTCACTTGGAGGAAACGAGGAGTACTGCCGAAGGAAGCATGCAGGGGCACTGCCATTGCTGGGCCTGGTCACACACTGAGCCCCCCAGCAGCTCCTTGTGCCACTGACAGTTACATCACTCCGTCAGTCCTTGGACCTTGCATCATTGTCACTGTTTCCATCCAGCACTCCCATGAACATCCTTCAGTATCTGCTCTGTTATATAATCGGGTTTAGTATCGGGAACATTTTTCATACTGTCAGATGTTCAGAGCATTTTAATTTCCTCAGTGCTCTCTCCCTGGCTTTCCTTGTCCTTTTAACCCCTGTGTCAGTGACCATCTGTAACAGTGCCAGACCATTGGGTGACTGAAGCACACTGCTTCCTTGTGATTTGCTGAGAGGAGAGAAACAGTCTGAGTTTTAACTGTGAATGAGATGAAAAAAAGAATGAGGAGAAGCTCTATGAATCATCTTTTATTCAGTTGATTTTTAAACGCTTCCCAAACTGCTTAATAAGTGAGCCCCATTTAATCTCTTACTCTTCCTACAGGAAGAATCTGTCCTCTCTCAGACTGACTTTAGTTAGGAAATAACCCTTAAACCGATAAACCACAGGAACTACCTTTTATTTTTCATTATCCAGGGAAAGAATAAAGATAAATAGGACTTCTAGAAAAATATATCTGTATTAGAAATAAATGACCCAGAGGGTTTGATTGCTTCTGAAACCCAGAAATGTTTTATGGAGATTCAAAGATTTATTAGTGTTCATGTTCTACTGATCTTCGTAACTGTAGAGCTTGTGAGAAAGTTTGGATATTTATCATTTGTGCTGCTGTGTTGCACTGATGAAGTTTATACATGCTAAAAGTAAAACTGCAGCACATACTTTCTGTGCAATACCGTGGTGCACTGACAGCCTGTTGGCTCACTGTTTTCTTTAAGAAGTATTTGTAAAATGGTGCTACTACAAACAAAGGACATTCACTGTAAATAAGGTAATGCAAAGTTGGTTAAAAAGAAAATAAACCAGGAGGAAAGTAGGGGAGCCCATGAACAGATTTTGTTAATTCTAACAACATACAGTGCCTTCAGTTGATTTCAGCTATAGCTCACCACACCTCCTGCATTTGCCATAGCTGGTGTTTGCAACATGCTGGCTGTTAGCAGCAAGTCATGTCTGTTCAGCTGCAGAGATTAGCCAGCATTAATTAGTATTAGGTGAGGATGTTAGTGCCTAATCATTACTTCTATCATTGCACTGCCTTCAGTATCGGTATCAGAGGGCACAGATGGAAGATAAACATTGTTCTGCAATGATTAGATCCGCAGCACTGAATGATTCTGCAGGTCTGCAGCTGGCTCTCTCCTAAGTTTGGTGATGCCCTTCAGATCTGGGATTTAATCTGGGGTAAAATATCACTCCTTTCAGAGTTTGTTCACAGAGAACAGGGCCGAAGGCTGTTACCTCTGTGCACACATAGCCATGTGAAGTGCTGTGCATCTGCCAGCATGGTCACGGACCTGCAGTCAGTGCCTCAAGCTCCTGCTACCTGTACTGGCTGCTATGTGCCCCAGGTCTTGCAGAGCCAGGGCAGGACCTGATCCTGGAGTAGACTGCTATGGTGACCAAAGCATGGTAGTGATGGATCAGCCCAGGTGACGCTGAGATGACCAAAGCATGAGCCCATGTGTTGCTGCCTGCTCTTTCTGTGCCACTGTCTTTAATTGGCTTTACTATGCGGCCTGTCAAGAGAGGAGATATTAACAGGGTATATGGCTTTTAATGCTGCTCACAGTATAATTGATTTTTCCTCCAAGGTGGAGCAGCAGGGTCTAGTTAACCTCCTGAGCACTGTCCACCATAATGCCAAAAAGTGGTTAACTTCAGACAGGCAGATTTGAGGTTTGATTTGATGGTACTAATGCTTTCATGCTGTTTTTTAAAACAGAAACCAGATCAGCTGCAGCCAATTGGAAAGAAAGAAAGGTAGGAAAATTGCTCCCACGCAGATGTGCTTCAGGAAGAGGACTGCTGGCAGGGAATGGTTACTGGGGAACAGGGTGCTGAGCTGGGAACCTGCAGCTGAGATAGAAACAGCTGTGCAAAAGGGAGCCAGTCCTGCAGGGCTGGAGAGAAGCCTCCAGATTCTTTCCTATAATCAGGCAATCATGAAAATGTCTAAATTAATAGATTTATTTATATATTGTATATGAATATATATTTATGTGTTTGATTATGTATTTAATTTTATTAATGTCTTACCTAGCTGTTTTGTTTTCATTTTATTATTATTATTTTTTTGCCTTTGAAGCTCTCACTTTATTGAATTGCTGTAGGAAGAGAACTGCAGAGCTGAGACAGCTTTCAGCCTCATCACCCAGCTGTGGTCAGCTATTCCTCAGCCCCAGCAACACAAACTTGAGTCTGGTTGAAGACCAAAGCGGTAAAATAGACAGTATTTCTCTTCTTGGTTGCTCTGCAACCAGCAGCAGCAGGTTTCTTGTTGTTAGATCTCCCTGACACTTTGCAAAGGAATGTTGAAGCACTGGACCTTGTGACAGAGGAATTTACAGGATGCTTGATTTACCAGGAGAGTTTTCCAGAGTCTGTCAGAAATGCTCAGGAACACCCCATTGTCATTTGTTTGAATACCTTGGGAAATGGGTGTGTGTCTGCATGCACACAATATGTATATACCCTGTAAATGAGATCTGCTATCACTACCCTTTAGCACATTTGCTGCAGAAGGTTAGCAGCACTTTCTGTCTTTGTGCTCCTAGCGCACAAGGACCCTAAGTGTAATGGGGGCCCATTTGGTGGGTGCTGTTAACACACGCAGCAGAAATCTCTGCAAACTATCTCAGCCTCAGAAGTCAGAAAGGATGGGTCTGGACATGGAAACCATAGTTCAGTCTGGGTAGAAGCACTGCCTACAGCTGGAGCTGTTTAAGCACTGACTACTGCTAACCAGCAGCTCCCCTCCTCTGGGAAAAGCAGCAAGCCCTGGGTGGCTTTCTCATTGGAAAAGCCCATGTGTGGGATGAGCCAGTGCTCAACTGTGACAGACTCAGTAGAGGAGACAGAAAATGGGAGGTGTACTGACCCCTGAGGGATTGGACCTAGTGAGCCTGAATAGTTGATACAGCATCAGGCTGACGCAGAGTGCCAGAGCTGGGAATGTCATTCTGGTTCTCCGGAAGCATTTTTATGTACTGAACATATAGGTGTGTTATAATGAGACTTTAAACTACTGACTCAGGTAGGACAAAAATTTTTTTTGCAGTATAAGAGAAGTTGACCTGGGATAATACAGTATTTTTTTCCTGTGAAACCTCCTGTGTCACGCAATAAGAAAGGTGGTAGGGGGGAAGGGATTAATTTCATTGAAATACTGAAAATATGTTTACAATTTATCCAACGGTTGGCTAAGAATTTTATTTAAGCTACTACTGTTTACTTTGCAAGAACACAGCTCTTGAGAGCCAGGGCTGCTGCTCCCTCGCTATCCACAGCACACACAATTGCCATCTTTTTTCCTCTTCATAGGTAAAGTAGTAATCACTCAGGACATGCTGTAGAAAGGAAATTACCTTCTACTGAAAAAGTCTTACTGATAATTTATTATTATTAATGTTATTATTG
This sequence comes from Odontophorus gujanensis, assembly GCA_013399175.1. NCBI lineage: Eukaryota > Metazoa > Chordata > Aves > Galliformes > Odontophoridae > Odontophorus > Odontophorus gujanensis. Next base: position 483,028 of record VXAB01002389.1, on the reverse strand, counting down.
TTATTCCGCAATAGATGGATGAAAAATCTGTTGAGTTTGAGGAGAAAGAGAACACAGATGAGAACTGAGTTTGGAAGAACCAGAAAGACAGGAAGCTTGCAGGGATATCTGAAGCTCATTCCTACAATCTCAGTCTGTAAATCGTTTACATGTGAGTTGGCTGAATGTTAATCTTTGCAAAGATTAAGAATAAAGGTAGTGACCTGAGGCCAAGTTGGAGAGCACAGTGATTAATGTCACTCCATAACTAATTTCATTAAGGAATTTCAGAGTGCCACATTTTAAATATATTTGAAGCTGTATACATCTCTTCTTTCTGCTGCATATTTTCTTGGGAATAGAAAATATATGACAAAGGAAGTCATTTGTATAAAGTATTGATTATTATATTACAACAATATATTATAATACTATCATCATATTATAAATACATTACTATTGGTTTAAAAGATATTTTGAGAGAATTTATGTCCCTTCCTGTTTCTCAGCCATTGGATCTGATGATCTGAATTCCCTGGCCTAAGCAGATCCTCTGGGCAAGCAAGTCATTGTGGAGGCTCAAGGCAATATGTTTCCAGTTTGTGGGAAAAGTTAATATCAAAACTTACCTTTGTTTTGAATCAGAGTGAAACTAGAGTAAAAGCAAAAAAATTTGTAGGTTAAGAAGTTAAAGAGAGGGGAAAACATCTTTCTATACCATGAGGTGTCTCCAAAATTAAATTGTCCAGCTGGGGCTGGCAGTGGCTGCTGCTGTAAATGTAGCTTGTCTACTGTTGATGCTGCGAGACCTAGTGCAGGCACCTTCCTTTGGGTAATAGCTGACATGCAAATCCACCTCCAAGCTTTGTGGCAATGACTTGTTGGAGGGGCCTGGCCTAGTACTGAGGTACATCTCTGAGGCCACTGACCCTGCCCTTGGTGGACCGGCCTCACCTGTCTGAGCTGGAGGGAGCTGGGAGCTCCAGAATTCATCATTAGGACTGAGTCATCTGCAGAATGTTCCCAGGCTTTGAATGGAGAGTGCCCAATTAAACAGCACATTTCAAACATCCTGACCATGCTCAGGTAGCTTTTCTTACACATAACCATTTCTGAGGGGAGTCAGTATGTCTTCTGTCCTCCCTCTCTCATAATGACCTCCTGGGGTACTGTGAATACCCCTCAACGCAGCACTATAATTGATGAATGGATTTGTTATTTCTTAGGTGCCCACTGTATACTCAGAATTCCAGTTGACTTCAAACGATGACACAGATAGGCTGGAAATGAACAATTGCTGAAGATGTGAAATGCAAGCCTAGGGAAGGGGAAACACTTAAAATATCTTAAGATCTTTAGTACAGGCTCAGAATTACTTTTAACAACAAAGTAGTTGCATTTTTTCTGTGGTTTGCATGTATCCTTTTAGGTATAATTAAGAAGAATCCTGATTATTTCCAGAAAAAACAGCATGGCCCTTCAATATTAATTTACAGCTTGTTTGAACTTGAAATAAGTAATTATTTCAGAAAAAAGGGAGAATGGATGGCTGCTAACCAAACCTCACAATTAGTATTCCCCGATCTTTCAGGCTGTTAAAGTTCAATACTGATTCAAATTCAAAGGATGCAAACTGGGAGAGCCTTAAAATATGGTTTGGTGTAACTCCGGACCTGATTGCTGTATTTGGGCTATTTTAAAAGAAAATACTAATGGTTAAGCAATTACTGATAAGTATTCTTCTCTTCTGATTACATTAATTAACATGTTATAGGATTCAGAGGGAGATTTATGGTGATTTTTTACATCTAGATTTTATCTTTAATCATAGAAATTTATTTTATTAGAAATACATGTTTCCATTGAAATATGTGATTTCTTTCTTTATTGATTAAATAACATTGATATAAATGTGCTCTCTTGTATGACTGCTCTTGTATCCCACAAGAATTGTTTTTTTGGAAGAAAAAATCCACTTAGAGAATGGCACAGGATGCCTACCTCATAGCACATTATAGTCATTGCTCCCAGACTCGGTGAAATAGTAAATTACTTAAATTACATCTAAGTTAAGGTAAACTTCTGGTAATTTCACCAACTCCACCAAGCCAAGCCTCAGTGGTGTCTACTGGGTGTTGACAGAGATCCCACTGCAAATTTTAAAAAGGATTATATTCAGATAGCTTCAAGATTGCACAAGCCAATTTGATTGAAAGTCTAATTTACATGGGGAGATGGGAGTACTTGTCTGCTTTGTCTGTTACTAGATTTCATAGAGATTTTTTTGAGATACTCTAAATTACCAAGAATCCCTGAGTAAATATATCTGTATTTATTGTCCAAAATTAGAGAAGGGTTAGGAAGTAAAAGCTTGATCAAGATAAACCCAGCTTTGATCTAGCTATGAAAGAGAAATATTCTCAGGACATATAAACTAAATGACTGCCACAATGTTACTGATGATAACCTATTCACAGGAGGACTGAAATGTGAAGGAAGGAATAACAGGATTGAAAATTAACTAACTTATATGCCTGTCAATGAGAAAATTTTGGATGAGCTCATCTAGCAGTTTTATAAACAATATAATTAAAAGTAAATAAGATTACTGACAGAGAAAGATATACTTCCAAACTCAGAAATAATATGAAGACCAAACTTTACACGTGACTAACTGTTATAAAAGGTACTTTTTTTTCACATGATCTGACATATGGATATTTATGAAAAACACACACCATTTTGGAATAAGACGTTAGATTAAAGTCTGGGGCCAAGGCTAGAGAAGACCTAATAAAAAATTCCAAAAATCTCTACTAAGAGAAAATAGTATTATTATCCTATGGCTTGAATGTAGAGAGCATGCAGGTAATATAATAGAGGACTGATCAGTGAAGTGCCTCTTGGGAAAATCAATCAAACAAAAAAGCCACCACCATTTCTTTTTCCACAGGTGGAAAAACAGGATGGAGAAATACTAAATAAATTGAATGCCTTTAAAATTGTATTAAAAAATGGAATAAAAAAAGTCATCTTTGTTTTTCAGAAAGTGGCAAATGATCAGAATTATTAGTGACTATAAAATGAAAATTTTATATATGAAACTATTCTGTGTTTCACTAGAAAATATGTGGTACTCTTCGCAATAATTTATCCTCTGTTCTTCCAAGGAAGTGGAAGTTGAACATTTTTCTGAGGATAAATCAAACATAATAGTCAATGATTTTTGCCTGATTGAAATCTTTCCTCGACAATAACACAAACTGATCAATCATCTCAGACGAAAGTCAGCGCGGTTGATGACATTACCCTGCCATCAACACACAGACAACATCAATTGCAGAAAGTATAATTATACCACTTCTAGTTAGCTGTCATCTCTTGAAATAATTAAACAACAAAAAGCTCTTAAGCTAGCAAACAACTGATGAAATGATTTAAACATTTTCCCTTCTCTTGTTTCTTCTCAGCACAAATCATTATGGTATAATATCACAGACTCAAATTTTGGTTGACAAAAGACCACATAAAGCAGGTTTTCTGTCATGAAGGAAAGCTCCCTGCAAACAAGACCACACTTTACAATCAACAGTGCCGTGTTAGGCAAGCTTATTTTCCTGGTATTTTTTTTTTTTTTTTTTCATTCTTTTAGATGAAACATGCAGT
>VXAB01002389.1:439706-479366 GCA_013399175.1 Odontophorus gujanensis | reverse complement strand
TTTTCCTGGTATTTTTTTTTTTTTTTTTTGCATTCTGTGAGATGAAACATGCAGTCTTTCAAAAGAGAAAGTCCTTTTCTGGGAATCATATAATGCCATTAATTTTGATGTTAAATTCATCTTCCAAAATAAAGATTAAAAGCATAGAGTGGTGCTTAATCAGGTGACATCTGAATTTTTATAGGTCACATTACCTGCTGAAAAATTGTGAACTATTTTCACAAGGATTTTTTGAAGTGCATTTCTAAATTTGTGATGCATAAGTTAGGAGAGTATTATTAGCAATTAATGAGTGATAGACCAAATTTACAACGAATAGTGTTTCAATAGATTTTAGTCTATAACTGTTTTAAGTCAAAAAGTTTCAAGTCACCGGATTTTGCTTCTTCTTATTTATTTGCTTTTACAGAGTAAGGAATCTGGAAATCTACTCAACTCATATCATATTCTATCCATTCAGAAGTACAGCCTGAATATATATATGAAATGTCTGTTCTCTCACCACATGATGAAAACAGATGTCATTTGATTTCTATGAACTGCTTCTTCAAAAGTTGTCAGTAATCTCTTCCAAACAGCTATCACTTTCCCAGCAGTTCTGTAATTTAGGAGCAGAAATGTAGGGAAAATTGGAAGGAGAACAGTGCTTTGAAGGTATTTTTAAATTGCTACTCTTTAGCAAATCAAGCTGAGATCATAGGAATACATTATCTGAATTATTTTGTAAGCTTCCATCCTCCGACTGGAGATAAAGTCATATGTTGTCCAGAGTGTTGAATATCCTACTGTTAGAATTCTGTGACAATACTTTTCCCCTGATCACTCTTCATGTTGGTTTATCTCCTTTTCCATATGAATCTCAATGTCCCTGATAACATTCTGCTAAGCTTAGAGGAAAATGTTCCTTGGAAGGCACTTAAAAAAAAGACCAATGGGAAAATTAAATAAAAAAGTTTTACATGCAACGTATCGTATTTCCATATGGAATTACAAACTTTGAGATTTTCTAGGGCATTTAGTTTGTTGCAGCAGTTGTCTGCCATCATGTTGGGTGTTTACTTGGAAAAGAGAACACTTCAGCATGTAATTTTATCAGACCACCACCACCCCTCAGTGCTAAGACTTAGATGAACTATTACACTTTCCTGACGTTTGGTGCTTGAATCCCTTGTGTTTTTTTTACAGAAGGGAATCTTGATAAAGGCCCAGCACATTCATATCATCATTTCTCCTCACCACTGATTTGATGGGAGGCCCTCTGTGATGGGAGAAACCTGTGACTGCGTACTGAATTCTGCCACTGATCCTCGACATAGTATTGATTGTTATCATTTCCCTGCTTTCAGCTCTCTAACAGGGAGAAAGGGAGGCAGAAGAAAGTTTCGTCCTCTTCAAATGCACTTTCTGGGAGTGTAAATTCAATTTTCAGTCCCAAAAGCTGTTATGCTTTAGAGGAAAATTAATGAGATGTAAAAATGGGAAGCAGCCAGGCTTTCTGAGATTATTGAAAGTCTTGCTGAATATGCAAGATCTTGGAAAATTAGTTCTTGTGATTTAATTTCCGTGCTTTCTATTTAGTAAACATTCAGTCTCAATGGCATCTTTCAAAAGGTGATGATCGATGTTGGGTTTTAACTAAACATGCTTAGTTTTTCTCCAGCAAAAAAAGAAAAACCTTGATCCCAGATATTATTGAATGAATACATAAATAACATTGGAGATGTTTTGCACTTTATGTAATCATGAGAAGTGGGTGAAAGTTAATTTTTCTTTAATAATAATGTTGCTAATCTGATACAGTGAGAACTTTTTATTGGTAGATGTGCTAAACCCTGTTTATGTGAACTCTGAAAACCCAAAGACAGTCATCACTTTCAGCAGTGTCCCAAGTCTCTCGCAACCATTCTTGATTTCATTGAGCTTTTTTTTTTTGGTCAAATAGGCAAGGAATAACACACATCTTTCCTAGTATAAACATGTTAAAGTTTGTGCTTGCAGTGCACTTGCCTAGGGCTTTTTATAATCAGTGAAGAGAAACAGCCATCTTTAGAGTGCAATTCACCTCAGCCTGGTCCAAGCAGCTGTTAAGCAGGCTGAGAGTAGTTATACCTTACTGTAAACTGTGAAACAAACAAACAAACAAACAAACTAGTATTGACAGGTCTGTGTAAAATTAGAGGTGAATTCCACCACAGTGCTGACTCAGCCCAATTCTGGAACTTTCTTCTCTGCCCATTACATTTTTCAGAATATGGTAACTTCAGAATTCAAGCTCTCAATTCCTTCTATGAAAATATTTACTTTGTTGATAGTACCTCTTGATTTTGTCATCAATGAGTATCATCTTGAGGATTATCAATAATTTTTTTTGAAAGCATAAGTCGCTTGAAGTCTTTCAGGAGTTGCTTTTCCAGTGTTACTTTGTGTTTTTCTTTCACTGGTATGCTCCCTTTGGTCCATACTTTATCCTGCTTTACAGCTGTTGTAAAGCTACATAGCTTTCCTGTTACAATAACTACTTATGCAGTGATATAACAAATACTTTGTTTCTAGATTAGATGTGCTGTTGAAAAACATTGCTTACCATCTCATCCTACAAAGGTATCCTGCTAATTGTGGATGGTCAATGAAATACTGATTTTTTTCCTGATTTCTATCCCCACATTTCCAAGGATACCACCCTGCTAAAATTTTGTATGGTTTTGAAAATCTTTGGGATCGCCAAGTAACACAATTGTTCCTCTTAGTTTTGTAGAGTAGTGTTGCCATTATGTATGTAATGTCCAAAGGCAAAGGTAAGTAAGAAAGAAGTGGCAGTGCACCTTACAAGGCTGTTGACAAGATGTAGTGGATTGACTATGTTCAGCAGCTAAGCACCCCTCAGCTGCTCACTCTACCACCCACAGGAGAGAATAGGAAGAGCAAAAACGAGAAAACATACATGGAGATAGGTTAGTAAGCAGGGAAAGGAGAAGAAAGAACAGAAAATCCAAGTGATGTAAAAGCAACCACTGTCCACCTCCCACGAGCTGACCAGCCATCAGCTAGAGAATGCCATACTTCAATATCACAAAACATCCTTCCTCTCAGTCTTTATTCCTGAGCATGACAACATGTGATGTGGAATGTCCTTTTTGTTGTGTCCCTTCCCAACTTCTTCCACATCCCTCGCCTACACCCTGAGGGGGCAGAGTGGGAAAAGAGAGAAAATCTTGATGCTCTACAAGTACTTCTCAGTTATAACACTGGTATGTGATCACCAGTTTTAGTCACAAATCCAAAGCCATATAAACTGCTAGGAAGAAAACTCCAGCCTAACCAGAGCCAGTACAGTTTCCACCCCTTGTTTCATACTACATGCATCAGATCCTACACCATCCAGTGAATCTTCGTTAACAACCACTCTCTTTTCTGTCATCCTTTGATAGATATGCAAGTATCACTCTGCCTAAGTGCCATGACTGTAAGATTTTCTTAAAATATCTGTTGACTTTATTGAATCCATGACTTGGGCATATGTTTCGGTGATATCTGTTGCCAAATAATTTTTTAAAGTCACTTGATAGATAAGACTCACAAGCTGACTGTATATGTGTTCTCCAGAATCCCATAATGTCTAGAAAAGTTTGGGTTTCTTTTTTGTTAATTGGTGAGTGTATGGTTGTTATGTTATTGATTGTATCTATTGAAATGTGAAAATGCCCATCTTGCCATTTAATTTCCTCCCAAACTCCTTACTATGTAGGTCCTCCGACATTTGTTTTATGGCAAAAACAAGCTTTCAGAAAAATCTGGATTACTTTTATCCCTTTTTCAAACACTTCATCTGCTGTGTCACCTCAGATGATGAGTTTCTTCATTAAGAATGAAGCAGAAATATTGGCTCTCAGCTAAGCTGCAAACACAGCTAACTTGGACGAAGCTTTGGCATAAAAGTAGCAGCCCCACAGGCTTTCTCAAATTCTAGAAAGATAAGCTGCAAAAGTCAAATTGGTTACTAAGAAAAAGCAAGGACATTGTCCACCGATGTCTCAAGAAAACAGATGAAAATGAAGCATACCAGGAAGGGTAGGGAATGAAGGATCAGTAGCAACACAGACTATACTGTGGCTGGCTTAATGAGAAATATTCTTTCACTCCCCAATGTTCACCTTTTTTTTTTTCCATTGTTGTTAGCAATTATATCTCAGATCACATTACAACCTCCTTCTTCACCACATGTACAGGTGTATGTTTAAGGTCTTTTTAATCAGCTTTCAACATCCTTATTTGTTTCTGAATCCTGGCAACAAGGAAAAAGTTGTGCCATATATTGTGACGCATTAGAAAGTCTTCGGCCTTTCTCCAGTAAACTATTTGCCTGTTGATCCATTCTAAGGCTACCTGTGGAGACTTGATGGTTCCAGAAATATGTCTTGACTTAAACTTGAAAGGGCATTTCTTTCTCCTTTTTTGCTCCCAATTTTACTATTTCTCTGGTGGCTGACTGTAAGTCTCAGACCAAGGACCTGCAAAATGCTTGAGAATTTGGATGCTAATTCTATAGGTCACTTTCTACTGACTCAACAGGACTGGAGTACTACTGGAAGTCTCTTTCCATTCTGATTTGAAATGTGTAAGCTCATTTGTATACAGCATTTGATGCAGTTATGATTGACTAAGAATACTGAAAAAAAAGCATTTTTAGTGTCTTATGAGCTAGAAAGTGTTATCTTTGTGTACAAACTTTGTTATGTACACTGCTAGTTAATGGTTCAAATCAGTAATGAAAATATGAGCTAGCAAATTAATCAGAACATACCACCTCAGGACCCCATTTGACATATCATCAAAGTATGAATGTAAAACAATCCTAAGTACTCTTCAATAACAACTTTTTTTTTTTTTTAACAATTGTTCACCAAACATAATTTCTCCTTGAGCATTTCTTCTGTGCTTGTTTGTGAATTTGTCTTAGTTTATCCAAAAATGTGCTAAAATGAAATGAAATGCATAAATTGGATGTTTTATTGCTAAGCTAGTTGTTCCATGAAAGAAGAAAATTTTACACGACATATTTTAGCCAGATTTCATTTCCATGTATGCCTGACCGGTTTTCTAGGAACTTGTAATCCTCCACAGCTTTTCAAATATATGGCACTTAAGAATGTATTCAAATGTGTTCCAAAATAGCTCTCAGATTACTGCATGAATTCTCACCAATGAATTATGGGCAAATTTCATCTGGAACTGTTGACTTAAATGCATATCTTAAGTCTAAATGTTCAGCTCACTCACCAGTACCTTGCTCATAGTGCATTCCTTTTCACATATCAAAATTAATTATGTGAGAGAATTGACTGTGATTTACTTCTGCGGATACTCAAGTAAAATACATATTGAATGCTCCAAAACTGCCTGCTGTTTGCCTTCCCTTTTTTTCCTAGATCCTACTCCACTGTTTTCTTCTGAAATTTCTACAGATTTTTTCCTTGATATCTATGACTGAAATGTATTGCAATCTACATGAATTTATTCTCCCATCTTTATGTTGTTTCTTTATTGTAGCTCTCAGGCACAAATAATTTTTTTTCCAACTCTCAAGCAATTCCTTTTTAATTTCTGGATATTTTAATTCCTTTTTAACATCTGGATATCATGATGCTGGCACCATAGTTTCCCTCTGTGCTCACTGTCTCTGAACTCTTTAAAGCAGAATAGTTTACAACTTTGTATTTAGAATAGACCCTTTCAAGAACTACTAATTCACCAGAACCTCTTGATAAAGGTTAAGTTATATTCTTATATTCCTTAAGTCATATTCTCAAGATGTCTCAGTCTCTGTTCTTTGAGTTGTGTCGAAGCTATCTTCTCATTTTTTTTCTTTCTGTGAATTAGCAAAGGCTGTTATTTCATGATTGCTTTCACCTCCAAATTATTTTCTATCATTGTATTTTCAATCAATTTCTTCCTGCTAGGTTTGAAATGTTGCTTTCTTAGTAAAAATGAAGTCCTGTCTACAGAAAGAGAAACTTTGTCCCCAACACTAGTAACTTCAGCAATTGTGTTGTCTGTACCCTGATACAATGGATCTATATAATCAAAAATTATATGAAAGCAAAAATCTACCTTACTGTCCTTTACATGTTTCAGGTGGTAGCTCAAAGACTCCTTCATGTCTCCATTTCCAGTCTTCGCTTTAGCTCCTGAGCATGAAACAGTGTGTTTTTCCCATTTTGATCTTCACCCACAGACAGTGTGCAAACCTCTTTCCTATCTTTTCTTCTATATTTGATGTTATTCAGTTGTATAGCACTGTACTATGTTTCTTTTACTGAAAACAGGAAAATTAAGAAATAGGTTGTATTCGTTTTTTATTGTCTTGAAAATTCTACCATTCTCAGCCTTCTTCAAAGGTTTACATCAAACATTTTATCCTATTTTTCCCCAAAATAGAATAAGATGAGAAGAGAAAACAAACAATCATATGCCCCTTGACGGACAAGACAGAGAGAACCTATTGTTCTCATGTATTTCAAATTCTGAAAAGATAGAATCAATAGAAAGATTAAGGCTGAAATGTGCACCTGGGGCTCATACTGTCCAAGCATTTTTTCAAAGCAAAACCAAGTTCAAAGTGAGGTCAGGATGCTCCGGACCTTATCCTCTCAAGTTATGAAAATCTCCAAACATGGAGATGAATTATTTTAATTCTGTCCAGCCAAATTATCTCACTTAAGTTTTCACATCATAACATAATTGATCCTAAACATATATTCTGTATATATTAGCTGTTTTGATTTCTCAAAGAAGCCAGCACTGACACTGAGAACACCTGAAACGTTTGGTCGTATAGTTGCCTGAAACCTGTTTTAATTACATAGACATGTTATGAGGAAGGTCACAGGGAGAAAGTCATGAGGAGACATGCAACTAGCCTTGGTTTATGATGAACACTTATCTTATCAACCTACTGTTAATAAAGTCACTAAGACCATCAAGAGCAAGATTTAATTTTAACTTGTTTTACTGGTCCACTTTAGCAATGGCTAAAGGTGATAGTTTGGAAAAATATTAATCAGAGTTAGCTATTTAAAGTCAGACCTATCTTTTCAGCAATTTCTTCAGGAAAGTTCAGCAACAGCCATCAACCATGAAGATTCTTAAATACCTCCTGGTCTACCGAAGGTTTCTGCTCATTGTCCTCACCCCACTGCTTCTACTTCCACTCCCACTTATCATCAAAACCAAAGTAAGTGCCTGCAATGAGAGGTGATTATTTTGCACTGGTATCTTAACCCTAAAATTATCAGATCTTTTCTGAATTAATTCATTTAGTTCACATTCTGGACAGACAATTTTGTTTTTGTTGTTCATTTGTTGCATTGATCTGCTCAGAGTATTTTCATAGAAGTACACAGAAGGCAGCATGTTTAATCCAAGACTCTGCACCAGCTGTATGAAGTTCTGAATTATTTTTTTTCCTTGCTTAGGAAATGCTTTTCTTGTTTAACATCACCTAGGCTAGCTTGACAATCCTGACTTCACCATTAGGTTTTGGCCACTTTTAAACAGCTCTGTATGTTTGACAGTGCAGTTGAATTGATAGATGCAATTACATTTTCAGTTGATTATATATTTTATAATGTTCATCTTGTAATGTGTTTTATGATAGCAAATACAGGAATGAATGATTTGAGAAATTCTTTCTGATTTTTTATGTTAGACACTATCCTCACCTTATTGATACTGATGACAAAATCTCATTGATTACAGTAGAGCCAAAATTTGACCTATTATTGATCACAGATACTCCAAGAGGTTTAAGTGTTGCATTCTGCATACAACATTAATTGTCAAAGAAGTCTCCAGAATTACCTATATAATTAATTGGAGGAAAAGGCAGCTCTCTTTCTGCTCTATCATAAGTGATGGAATTTAAGTAATTTTACCATCTTTCAAAAATCTCTTTAAAACTATTCGTGGACAGTTTCATGGCTTAACCAGATTACCAATAGTGGGAAAATACCCTGAATCCAGCTCCAGTGAGTCAAACCAGTTACAGGTCCACATAATCCCTCAGCTGACATAGGCAGACTTCATGCAATTGTGATTTTTTTCTCCTGGGTGAACTTGCTCTTACTGGTGATTTTTGTATTCTAGGAAGCAGAATGTGCGTATACACTGTTTGTAGTTGCCATCTTTTGGCTCACAGAAGCTATGCCTCTGGCTGTTTCAGCTTTGCTCCCTGCCTTTATGTTCCCATTGTTTGGTATAATGGCATCCAAGGAGGTAACCTTTTTCTTTTTCCATGTAATACTAAAGATTTCAATGTCAAAATGTCTGAAGAAAGAACCTGATGGGTTAAACCGTGAATTTGATAAGTGCCAGTCTCAGCAGGCCTACCTCAGGCTCACATACTTTATCCTCAGGACTTGCTCATCTTTATTTTTATTTTTATTTTCTAGATTGTTATTCAGTACTTAGATGTCAGTTAATAAGAAAATGCTAGTAAAAGTAAAACATCCTTAATGCCACATAAGTGATAGGACATAATAAAGAACCCATGTTCAAAACATCGAGTATCCATCTTCATGTCAGAGAAATGACACCATATATGATCATATTATAAATTTATATGTTTAAAATTGTTCCTTTATCTGTTGTATTTGTAGCACTTCATTGGCTGGATTGTATGTAAGATGTAACTGACATGATTATTTAGATTAAATCACAGAAACACAGAACTGTAGGGGTTGGAAGAGATTTTCAGAGATCATGGAGTCCAACCCCCTGCCAAAGCAGCTCCCTAGCCCAGGTTGCACAGGTAGGCGTCCAGGCGGGTCTTGAACGTCTCCAGAGAAGGAGACTCCACCACCTCTCTGTGCAGCCTGTGCCAGTGCTCTGTCACTGCACTGTGAAGAAGTTCCCTTGCACATTTGTGTGGAACTTCCCATGCTTCAGTTTGTGGCCATTTCCCTTTATCCTATCACCACACACTACCGAGAAGAGTCCAGACTCATCCCTTTGTTTCCTACTGCTTAGCTATTTATAGACGTGGATCAGATCCCCTCCGAGTCTTCTTTTCTCAAGGCTGAGCAGACCCAGATCTTTCAGCCTTATCCTCATAAGGGAAGTGTTTAAGGCCCTTTATCATCTTTGTAACCCTTAGCTGGACTCTTCTGAGGAAATCCCTGTCTTTTTTGTACCGGGAGCCCAGAATTGGACACACTACTCCAGGTGAGGCCTCACCAGGGCAGAGTAGAGGTGGAGGATCACCTCCCTTGACCTGCTGGCCATGCTCCATTTAATACACTCTAGGATGCCATTGGCCTTCTTGGCCACCAAGGCACACTGCTGGCTCATGGCCAACCTGTCATCCACCAGGACACTCAGGTCCCCCTCCTCAGAGCTCCTCTCCAGCAGGTCATTCCCCAACCTACACAGTGCATGAAGTTATAACAAATTAAGAGCATTAATGAAGTCTGATAGTTTAAGTTCAAACCAAAAATCTTTTTCCATATGCATTTTGTAATATATCTGTATTGAACTGGTAATACCAGATACTAATAGAAGATCACCATTTAATTTGCAAAATCCTTTTTGTGTTTTATTTCAGGTGGCATCTGCTTATTTTAAAGACTTTCATCTACTGCTGATGGGAGTTATTTGTTTGGCAACATCAATAGAAAAATGGAATTTCCACAAAAGAGTGGCTTTAAAAATGGTGATGTTGGTGGGTGTCAACCCTGCATGGTATGTGCTAAGCAGTGTCTTGAAGAGTGGTCATTCTTGTTGAAAGCTATGAATTCCAGACATAATGTTGGAATATTGCTTATTCTGCAGTAGTAATCCAGCCTCTTTTCTACTGAAACAATGTAGGTATTTGAAATGATATGATTGATTTGTAGGTGACAATTTGATTATTTCACTGAAATACTAATTACAGCACTAGAAGTTCTCTATAGTGATTTTGTTTGTTATAAGAACCTTTCTGAACAAGATCCTGATGAATAATGTAAGGGTTCTGTGTCTTAATGATGGTTTGTACATACCTGATGCCTACAACTAAATATCGTGCTATGTTTATTATTTATTATACTATTATATATTATTTATCCATATAGTGTTTATTATTTATCCGTATCAAAGTACTGTTTGTAAAATCTGGAAACATCACAATAACACAAAAATCATTCAAATACAGAAATGAAAAAAAATCATGAAAGTCAAGGTGGCAAATGAAAAGCACACCCGATACAGTGTCTCTATTTATGTTTTTTGTCTGGTTGTGATGAAAATATCAAAGGAATAGAAACTTTCTCTGCTGGATGAGGTGATGAGGGAAATGAAATAATGCACATTACTGACTTGCTATCAGGATGTATATATCTTATGAAGTGAAAACTTTTCTCTCTTTTACAAGCACTCAGGAAAGCTTTAGACCCCCTGACCTGACAGCAAATCAGTGAGGCTTCGGAGAAGATCTGTAGAGCAAAGTTTTCTTCCCAGAACAAACAATGCTTATGACTCCTTGTCAGGAAACAGAAAGTGATGGGAAGTAACAAGTCAGAAAAGTAGAAAGCTGGGTCTAAAACATGAAATGCCTCTTGGGGTATCTAAAAATGCTTCTTAGAAATACTGGATTATTTCTATTCCATTGTGACTTAGTCTGTCTTAATTTTAAATGTCACATGGATTTTGATTTTTCACACATCTTTTGACAACTATTAGTTTTGTGGTTTTTTGTTTGTTTTTTTTTTTAGTATATTTTTTACATTCTTATTCGACTGTATGACATTAGCTCAATTCTTGAGTCAAGCAGGTCCAATTACTTCACACTCTCTTTTTGATCAATCCTAAATTCCCACCTTTTGGTTCAAATCTTGAAAAAGAGAACACAAGTAGATGGTGTGCTGAGCACTGCTGATGCTCTTGCTGTGGACCCAGAAATCTGTGTTCAGCTGCTGAGAAAACCCACAGCAGCTCCAATTTGTACCCTTGAGAAAGCAGGATCCTTCCTATCTCGGTTTTCCTAATGAAGATAGTGATTATGATAAGGTGATCATTAAAGAAGATCCTCCTTCCTCTTGGTATCTGTTGCTTGATAGCAGTGTGCCCATGCCAAGTGCTGCATGCTGTACTTTTTCCACTGCCACAAGCAAGAACCCCCATCCAGCCTGTATTCGCTGGTGCATCCAGCCCAGGATGGAGATGTCACTGTAGGAGGCTTCTACAACAGAAGACATGGAGGATGCCATACTGAGTGTAGGGCAGCAGGAGACCCTAAAGGCTTCCCATCACATGAGTGATGCTATCTGGTTGGCAAAATACCAGGTAATACATTTATTCAAACCTGAGAGGCTCAGAGCTAGAACACTGGTTGTACATTATACAGCAGAGTGATACTGTAGCTGAGTGTCAACGAAGTTATTATCTAAGGTTTTGTGCAGAACAGCTTTTAATAATCTCTCAGTGAGAATGATCTAGAAAAAAATGGGAATTAACAGATTAGGGTGTAATTTGTTATTTTAAAGTCAGTTTTGGAGTGCACCACACTACACTAGATGGTCGCTTGACCATCAACCCATCAAATGTTGGAAATTTTTGATCTGAAAACATGATGTTTTCAAAAACAGATGTTAATGAATGCTTTCGCTTTTGTATTAAAATTTCTTTTAAGCTGTACTAAAATCATATTTCTTTGCAATGTAAACACTCATACACACTATATGTATTCTGACCAGTATTTTTTACACAGATGTTTCTCCTGAAAACAAAATTCTTACCCAGCTTTCAGCTGAGGACTTAATTGAAAGTGGGATTCACATTACTGCTGACAGTTTGTTAATTAGGTCCACCAGTTGCAGATCTGCAGCTCAAAAGTGCACAGAGAAAAGATGAGGTATAAAGGCATTAAACTTTTTGTGCCCCTATTGAGGAACAAACAAGTTTAATAGCTGAAATCGAGAGGGATGAGAGGCATTTTGAAAACTGTTTTTATGTAACAATGCTTTGCTTACATTATTTTGGTACAAAATCCTGTACATACAGCCTTTGGGAAGGTTTTTGATCTAGCAAGGAGCTTTGCAAACTGCACAGAGTTCTCAGAAACTGCTGTGACATCATAGTCCTTCACTACTGGTTGCTGTCTTACTATGGTGACTCTTGGCAGGATTCTAATGACACTGCCAACACTTTGGGACAGAAAGTCAAGAGAAATGCTCTCATTTACAACTCCAAGGGACACATTAAAAATGACAATGTGGTCTGTATTCTAAATTTAACCAAATTTCACCAGATATGACACTGAATATATATATATTTAATGTAAAACCAGAGCCATTCCAGCAAAATGCAGTTCTTATTTTGCAGTTAATTTGGCATAAGCTGAGTCAAGACTGAGACTTATAATGGCCTTTGTTTCCCCCTTAAATGTAAAGTTTATTGAAGCACAAATAACCCCTACAACTGTCTTGGGACTTGATTAAGAACTAAGTTCCACTTACTAAATTGCTAATACTTTTCCCTATAACATCTGTACTAGTATCCAGGGGGCTGACCCTGAGGGATAAACGCAGAGTTTTGAGCCAGTTTGTACACTACAGCACTAATAGCACTAGTATAGTCGTTTTAACTTTCATTTGAGCTTGTGATATGCATGATGCTCTTTCTGCAGAGATGATTTGTACACAGTATCATTCTGTAAATAAACATTATTGCTTCCATTTCCATTTATAAATGTATTTGACTCATATTACTAAGTGTATTTCAGAGGAAAATGTATTTGATCAAAATCATTCTAACTCATCAGTTTCCACAGAGGTCAATTACAAGATGCTCATTGTTTCCCAAATTCAAGTGTTCTGTTGAAAAAGATTTCCATTTACATTAAACAGGGTGGCAATGGGAGATGTTGCTGTAACAGTAACAGACTCTTTTCTTCCAGGCTTACTCTGGGCTTCATGGTTAGCTGCAGCTTCTTGTCAATGTGGCTCAGCAACACTTCGGCTGCTGCCATGGTGATGCCAATTGTGGAGGCTGTAGCTCAGCAGATCACCCGAGCTGAAGCAGAAGCTGACATGCTGGAGATGTCCTGCTCCAACGGCTCCACCAACCTGGCACTGGAGCTAGACGGTAGACATGCAGGGCAGGTTTTTTTTGCCCACTCTTCCTCTGCAGCACTCTAGAACGCCTTTTAACATGAAGTTGAATGGGTAGGGAAGTAATAGCATCGTTATGTGTTTTGTTGAGAGATGTCTCTTTGATTGCTGTGTATGTATGAGCCCTCTCTCATTCACCAAGATGAATTAAAACTGGCCAGGTGCAGAATACAGCAAGAGAGGAGGAGACAATGGAGTGGTTTGCTCAGCCTAGTAAAACTAAGACTGGTAAGAAACATATCTACAGGATATAAATACACTGGAGGTTAAGTGTTTGCAAGAGAAAAGGGCAGGGCACTTTCAGCTCTAGGGTAATGCTGGAAAAACAGATTAAACTAAACAGATGAATTATAATTTAGGAGAAGATTTCTCATCATTAGAACATTGAAACTCGGGGGTAAAAGGAGTCATGCAGAAGCTGTTTTGCACTCGAAATTTATTCATCTGATGATAAAAAGTTGCATGGAATGAGACATGCTGATGGAGATGTTCCAGATTTCCACACTTAATCACTTATTTGTCTTTCCTGTCAATGTCTTACAGAAAATATAGGACAAAGTGAAAACAGTGACTGGAAAGAGAAACGAAAAAAAGTGAATGGGTAATGGTTATTCATTTCCTAAATTTTCTTTTAAGGTTTCTTCTAAGTACATTGATCAGACTGAAAGTAATGCCTCCCATTTATTTCCATGGAAATCACAACAGATACAAAGAGCACAGTAACACCATTTGATAGAGCAAATTCTCAACTACTAAACACTGTTTTTCAGTGCAGTCACTGTTATTAGCATTTTCACCATGAGTGAACAAGGGCCTGCACACCATGCTCATAAAAACCTGCATCAACAGTAGTGATCTACTTCTGCTGGCACCACTGATGGAACGTACCACCTACTGCCTCACTGTGCTCACATCCACTCTTTGGTCTCCATCAATGTTCAGCAACCATAAATGAGTATTTATGAGTGTATTTTTTTTCCACGTGGAGGAATTCAATGATGTATCTTTGCTCCATATAGCCTTCCATGTCAGACACCACTATTCCCCTCTGCTGCCATCTGTCACACAGAAACAACGTGTAATGAAATATTGGCAGGAAGGTTCATCTTCTACTGCAATACCACCAACGTTCACCTCTGATGTTGTGAGCTAACATAATAAAATAGGAGGCATTTCTTTCAAAGCAGCCATCATAGAATATCTGTTATTACAGTTAATACCTTTGCTTTTCCAGATATGATAACGATATGGGGAGCACCATTTGCACAATTGAAAAGGACAATGAAAAAGAAAAGGAACAGGTACTTAACTTGTCTTTTTATACTGCTAATGTATGTAAATTGTTTTTAACCCAGATCTCATTCCATTTAATGAAGCACTGCTATTGATTAAGTTAGTTTCATGTGAACAAGATATAAATGTGTAGATACACATATACGTTCAGTTGCTGACTTATTTCATTAGTGATTTTGTTCTTCAGATGTATTTTACATAATTAAATCAATCTCATCAGTAAATGGACTCTATATATCACATGCTATATATGAAAGAAGTAAGAAGTATATATAAAAGAAGTTCTTGCATAAAAGACTGAGGCAGATCAGGCAAAAGACTTCAGGATTTGACTCTCCTTTCTTTTTCTTTGCATGAATAACAGTAGAAGAGTACTGTAGTGATAGCAAACCAAACCACATAGCATATGGCTCTATTACCAGAAAACTGTCAGACTGTTCTGGGACATCTTTGAGTCCTATTTTTGTGCTTGATTATTATTATTATATTCTTACTAAGCAGAACCTACCACCTGCTGAAACAGGGAGAAAAAGCAGAGAGGACAAATACAGTGGGATTTTCAAAGTGATGTGCTTATGTATTGCTTATTCTGCTACCATTGGAGGGTTGACAACAATCACAGGAACATCGACTAATTTGATTTTTGCTGAGCACTTCAATACGTAAGAGACTATATTAAATTATTTGTATTCTTCTTAATCCAGAATTTTAACTATTCTTTCCTGAGCTCTCACATGGCTCCCCTAAAATGCATTAGAAAATTTACCCTTTGATTTCACAGTACTTTATTCTATTACTTTCTTTTCATAAGTTTTGTTAAAGAGATTGCATGGTTGTGTTTAACTTACACTGGGAAAGTCTGCAAGTGATCATCCAATATAAAAACAAAAACGAAAAGATGGCCATTCTTCGGTTGAGTGGTACTCTGCTCTTTGAATAGCTGCATGCAAAAAAGATGAAGGACGTTATCCTAACATGAGTATGAAAGACACTATGTAAGAATGTTATTCATTTCTAAGTAGAGCAGGTGTTAAGTTCAGGTCCACTTAGCAAAATGTATTAGGGGACTTTCAGGAGGCTGTGCTTAGTGCATCACTGAAACGGGGAATTCAGGTCTGTCAATCAAAGAAAAAGGGAATGATTTCAGACCAATCTGAAATTTGATATTAGGTTGAGTGCCTTGGTTTGAGATCATTATTTTTTTAACATTCATTTTTCTAAGTAAAAGTACTTTGAAATTACAATCAGCAGATGTTTTGAAAATAAAAATAGATCTACTTTAACTGTTTTGGTTTTTTTTAATTTATTCCACTACTTACTATCCAAAGCATTTCAACTCTAACATAGGGGAAAAAAAAAAACAGAAAAGAAAACAATTATCTTGTTATTAACCTCTGCCCACTTTTTGTATTGAGGACAGCAAACATCGAAAGAAAAGTCATTGACAAGCTCTCTTTCAGTCTTTGTTCTGTGAATAGATTAAATTTGGCTTCAGCAAACTTCTAAAGAGAACTGAAGTTTGGTCTGTAAATCTGTCTACGTTACGGGAAGGTCTGGTGCAGATAGCAACAACAGAAAAAATATGTAAATAGCTTGTTTGGGAGATGGGGCAAAGAAACAGGGCAGACTGCAGCACTATAAACCTTCAGGCAGAAACTTTTAAACATACAACTCTTGGTTCAAGCTGGTTTCTTATTCACCAGCCCAGCAGAATCCAGAATTTATTACTGGGGGTAAGAACAGCTCTTGTTCTTTTGCCCAGAGTTGTAGGGAACTTGACACAAACAGGCTTGCAGCTGCTTTTTTTTCCATTTTGTCTTAGCTGTTAACAATCTCTCCAACAGAAAATAAGCAGTTTGTTGTTCTGTCCCTTGGTCTTCATCCTCCGCTAGGAATATAGGGTGCACGTGGAGCACTGTGTGTAATCTAGTGTCATACCCCCCAGGGTTTTTGTTTAATCTTTACACAATCACTGAGCCTAAACCTTAACCTAGACTGTATCTACTATCTCACCGTGCAAATATTTTTTCTATTTAACTGTCACCCCTCTTCTAAGAGATCTCAATTGTATTTTTGTCCTGAATGAAGTGGGAATTGACCCATTAGTGTGTCCTGGACACATCTGCAGTCCATTTTCATGCATCATAAGTATCCTAAGGACAATAATTCATAAGCATCATAAGGAGCATCATAAGGAAGGTAGTGCAGTAAGAGTGCTGTACACACCAAGTATGCACTCATGTTTTCTGTTCAGTGACTAAGAAGTCATGCTTGAGTTTTTGATAAAGGAATTTGAGAAGTGGTTTCAGCTCAACAAAAAAAAAAAGATCAACTTTTAGAATTATTTGTGACTGGATTTTCAGTTGACATAAATATATTGCTTGCAAATTTTCAAATGAAATGTATAGAGTTGCAGTCCACAGTCTGGCTATGTCTCTTTACCAGACTTTAATAAACACTCTTACCAGGGAGAAATACCCCTCCCTTCACAGCCACTCATGTCACAGCTTTTGGCAGTATGTACTTTTGTGAACAATTATTTTCAAAGACAAGTTCAGGAAGAGTAAAATTTCATGAAAAATCTTTGATGAACACTTTGAGAGCTCACTGAGAATGGCAGTCACTGCCATCGAAGTGTAGTGCATTAGTTTCACAAAACCATGATCATATATCTCATTGAGGGTTGGACTTGATGATCTCTAGAATTCCCTTCCAATCCCCACAATTCTGTGCTTCTGTGATTGGTTTTAGGGTTTTGTTGCTCTCTTTTTTATATATGTTTTAATAACAAACGATAAAAATTAGAATATGATTTGTTTCTTATAGAGATTAACTATAGTATAGATTTTATGATGGCTGCTCCAAAAGTAATGCCTCCTGTTGTATGACATCAGTCCAGGACATCAGAGGCAGATGTTGGTGGTATGACAGTAGAGACTGAACCTTTCCACCCATATTCCATTGCATTTTATTGCCACATGACAGATGTCAGCAAAGGAGCAGTCTGACAAATGTTATCTGACAGGGAAGTGCGTATGATGAAATGGTGTGTCATTAACTCCTCCATGTGGAAAAAATGGTAGCTACTGATATTCACTGATGCTTTCTGAAAGTTGATAGAGACCAAACAGTGGATATGAGGTGGTGGGTGGTGCATTTCAGCAGTGGTGACAGCAACAATGTGTTGCCTCTTCTGGTTCAGAATTTTACGAGTGCAATATGCAGGCTCTTGTTTATCACCAGTGAAAATGCATAGCAGATAGTGGTGAATATGCTCAGAAAGAGTCTTTTGTGACTGAGAATTTGCTCTATTAAATAGTGTTATTGTACTCTTTGTATCTGTTGTAGAATCCATGAAAATAAATAGGAGGCACTACCTTCAGAGAAACCCTTATAGACATGGCCCTAGACTATTCCTCTTTGCTCAGTGCAAGCCAGAAAGTTGTACACTCATGCTCCATTTCAAGATAGAATTGTTACTGATGCTCTCAGGATCACACTAATCATTCTTTAATTGTGTATATAGAGACACACAATATTGACTATGGTACTGAGAAGATGCCCATTAAACAGTTAAGCACTAGTCTGCTCATTACCCCCATAGACACCTGGAAGCCTTTATTTGCCAGGAGAATGAGACAGGCTGGACCTCATTGCTTTTTGAGCAGATCTTTGGTGGTGTTTAATCCCTTTTTCTGGCTCCACAGTTTTAATGCTGTTTTTTATTTTACCATTTTCCCTGTTGCTGTTTTTCCTCTGCAGTCATTGAGGTTGCTACAGTCTTTCAGATATCTCATAGCTGCACTTTTACCTATCTTATCTTCCTGTACAGACTTTCTCACAGCTCTTTTACATGACCAAGCAGTTTCTTCTAAGCTACAAGCCAAGGTGTGCAGCTGGGCCATATCAGAGCGGTGCCAGAGATCCTAGGAGCAGAGGCAGGGGAAGACTGGGAGGTTTCAGAGGGAAATAGTCACCAGACGATAAAGCATCAAGGAGAAATCTGTGCTCTCCCGTGCTTGAAGAAGAGCAAATCCTACAATGAAATGAGTTCATTGTGTCTTTTCCATCCTTGCCTCAAGCAAGACCTAACTGTAACAGATAATCCAGTCAGTGCTATATACCTTTTTAACCAATCCACTCTACGAATATTTGCTATCAAAATTAAGGTTTGATAACTTAATTAAGATTACTACAAATTCTTAAAGGTGTTCATTTATTGTGAAATCTGACCACTGTAAATTAACATTTTATAAAGCAATTGACTTGTTAGTATAATATTTTCAAGAGCTTATTGTTCAGTAAGGTAATATCACACATAAATGAGGACATAAGATCATAAAACTTAGCAAGTGATTAAATGCTAGGTCACTGCTCTCTATATTTTCCTATCTTGGAATTTGTACATTCAGAAGTTGATGTAGCTAATCATATAATAAAAGCCAAATATCCATGTAATCAATACATTGTATATAATAGCCTAATGTCTTTTTGAGTTCCAGTTTTACTATCACAGTACTATGTACAGTTGACATTTAGGACATCCACCTCAAGAAGTGGGTAGGACTTTAACTTCAGTCTCAGCTGCCAGTTCAATTACAATGTATGTAAACATCATAAAATACAGATAGATCCTAAGAATTGCACAACACAGAGAGAACATTTGTAATAAGTATTTTATCACCTCAATGACATCTATGACCATCACAGTTCCTTTTCTTCTGGGACAGCATGAAATACAAAAAATTGGATAATAATTGGTAATAGTCATTTCAGTCTCCTTCTGGACATTGTTTTTCCCTTTCATCCAATTTTTGCACCAAGGAAGAAGGCTGAAATTTTCTCACTTTTAGCAGAAAACTCTCTCAGCAGAACTGAAAGGGCTCAAAGATGGAGAATACTCTGTTCAAAAAGAGTAAATTGACAGACTAAAGCAGGAGTCATTTAACTGTCCTTTTTGCCTATCTGGCATCAATCTGTTTTAACAGTAAATGTATTTACTTCAGAAAATTTAAGCCCTTAACTCCTTCTTTTAAATGCAAGTGACAGGAAGAGCTCTGGTTGTAAGACCCACACCTGTAAACGGTAGATGATGGCAACTTTTGGTGACAATGCAACTTGAGAAAAAATCCACCTGACAAAAAAAAACAAACAAACACATTTTCACCTCTCCTGCAAAGTAGTAGGAATAAATTCATTTCTAATGAGCATTTAATCCCTTATAGAACCATTAATAATAAATATCTCAGTGTTGTCTCTAATGCTTGTGCTAAAAGTCTCCTTTCAGAGAACAGATTTTCTTCAAGTTCTGTTTCTTTGCAGTCCCAAAGGTCCTTAATGCTGTGAGTGGCTCTTCCTTGCCACCTCAACTCAGGTGAGACATATCTAGATCAGAGGGAGATGTATAGACCCATTGCTGATCAGATGCTCAAATAACTGTGGCACAGCTGCAGGGACAGTTCTTGCAGTAGTCATGATGATCAGGAGTAGGATGGGAGGGTGAAGGAAGATGGCACCAGAGGCCACCTCATGCTGAAGGCATCTGCCAACCAAAAGCACACTCTTGCAGCAGGGCTTTCTGGCACTTCTCACAAGCCTTTATTCCTTTGCCAAACTGAACTAAATGTTGTCTGGGTTTTTCTCTTTCACTTTAATCCAGACGTTATCCAGGTTGCCAGTGCATCAATTTTGGATCTTGGTTTATCCTTTCTATCCCCATCGCAGTTGTTATTCTGCTGCTGTGCTGGGTCTGGCTCCAGTGGCTTTTCCTTGGATTTGAGTAAGTAAATGTTGCAATCAATAAAGCTAAAGGTGTATGATATAAAGTATCTTGTACCAGGATTAAATATTGTATCTAAGCTTAACTGGTGATTTTGTATTTCTGATTAATATGCTCGAGTCTCTGGAGGAGACGAGAATTCTCTAAAATAAGGATCCTTGACTACTAAGCCCAGAAGGAAAAGTGCATATTGCAAATTATATCTCTTCCCCTCAAGCACACACATATCATCATTAAGTAGTGCATGCGTACAAGGCTAAAGAATACGGAAATTACGTGAATTTTAGTATAAGACTTGAAGATACTAAAGACATTCAGTACATTGCTCTTCACTGGAATCAGGGATTGACTTGAATACTTGAGCAATACCTGCATTACGAGCTGGATGACTACAGTTCGGAATGTAAAGTATAAAAGGTCCTTTTTGTTCCAAAAATTTATACATGGTGGAATCCTTTTCCCACCCTTTGGAGTTTATACTTTGAAGGCTTGGTAGAGGACTATTCTTTTCTGGCTGATTCTTCAAAGCCATGTTCTCCATGAATTCACTCACACCTGCAGAGCTAAGGATAGGAACCTCATTTTCCACAGCTTCATGGCTACATATGGTACAAGAGATGAAGAGTGAGACTGCCTACTCTTAAGCAGATGTAATGTCATCTCAAGCTTACCACTCCATATCTGAACATTTGTTCATTTTTCTTGATTGTTTTGATAATGTTCATGTTCACACTATAAGAATGTAAACCTCGTTTTTAGGAACTACTCTTCTGATCTATATCCAGGCTGCTTATGCATAACTTATTTTTCATCAAAAAGCAGAGTAAAGCAAAATCATGGATGAATTTCATTAAATTGTTAGGTTATGCATTGATTGTTTCAATTAGTTTCCGTGATTAAAGCGTCATCCTTCCTGTGTATTATATCTGAAATGTCCTAAAACCATTACAGGAGAAAACAAATGAGCTAGTCAATAGCAGGACACATTTAATTGCTGCTTCTTTCAATTTCCCAGTGGACTTTGTCAATTAATTCCAATATATTCAGTTTAGTATGTGATAATTAAATGGGAGAAACTGCATTGTAAAGTGAAAACCTTATTTTGTAAAGTGCTACTACCAGCTGAAAAGAGTGGACATTTTTTCTTCTGTATACACTGTTCATTCTTCCTCCAATATTGTTGATTCACATTCTAGTTTTAAAAATATGTTCAAGTGTGGCAAAAAAAAAACAGCCAGAGAAGAGGCTTCAGCAAAGGTGATTCAGGATGAATACAAGAAGCTTGGACCAATGAGGTACGTCACACTATAAATTAGCAAACAAGAACAAGTAAATCCAAACGTGAACTCAAGAAAATGTATAACACATTGTTTTTCTGTTATAGCTACCCAGAAATTGTTACATTTGTCCTGTTCATCTTAATGACCTTGCTGTGGTTTACCAGAGATCCTGGCTTCTTTCCAGGGTGGTCTTCACTTTTCCCAAAGTAAGTAATCCTTTTAATACACTAACATGAGCAGCACTGCGTCTTAAATGCATGCCTTATTTTCTGGGCAATGTATCAAAAATAGTGCCTTTAATATTTTGGAAAGATTCCAACTAACCTACAGAATAGGTACAGCTCTAGTGATTTCATAGAGGTGTGTGTGCAACATCTGAAATGTCCCGAACACATTACAAGATGAAACAAAATGTTTACTAGAAGGGATTATGCCTACATTTTAGACTTGACCTAGTGATGGAGAAGTCATAATGACTGGTGTTACTGTTTCCTATTTCCTCATCAAATCTACAATTACAAGAACAATATCTTTAGATAGGATTTTTTGATCAAGTGCCATTAGTGGGAGTCCAACTTCTGTAAGTACAGGCAAACATCCTCTACTTTGATAGCTCTCTAGCTATTAATATAAATTTCTGTTTGTTCATATGTAACTTGTGGAAAGTCACTGTTAAATCACTGCCAAAAAGCAGGAGTTATTTAGGAACAATTACTTTCCTTTTTTCTTCTTCCCTCTGCTGCGGCTTGCTTATGCTGTCCCTTTCTCAGGATCTCTTAGACTTTTTTTCTCTAAGAAATTTCTTGGTCTTACATAAATCTGCAATACTGTGATGCCTGTAATAGTTTCTGATCTCTTGCTGTAATTACTGTAATTTTGGTTTTGTCCTTTTACAAAGGTCTGAATTTTGCTCTAGAGTACTGGGAAGTAGTTGGAGGACTGGGAGGAGCAGGACTTTGTGCTGTTGAGGGCCTTACAGAGTCAACATTTATTACTGAGTCAAGGCCAGAATTAGACTTGGATGGTAATTTTCCATTTTGTCTTTCTGTGTCTCCACCATGAATGACGTGTGCACGAGTGTCCATCATCCCTTCTTTCTTTAGGTATTCTCCCATCATTCAGGATCTCTCTCTTATTGCAAGGAATAATTGTAGCCCTTTGAAGACTGAAACTGAAGTAAGAAAATACTTTTGTATTAAAATAACTTTAAGGAGTGCATAAAAACTAAGATTGTTTTATAATTATTTTCTTTTTAGTAATGCCCAAAATTGCAAAGGAACAGGTTTTTCGTCATCTCAACATCATGATATAAATAATGATCAGTGTGCCATATGAATCACGGTATTCTTCAAGGATTTTTAGTGCTGACCTAATCAAGTAATCTGTTAGCCAGGCAATCAGGCTGGCTTTGCCTCCCTTTCTGCTTCACATTAACATTCAGTGTTCGTTGAGCACCATTTAGTGAAATACCCCTGATACTGAAAAACAGACCTTGTAAACAAGCTCTCAGCTTTGGGCCCTATGACTCAAATGGATTATTCCAGTCCAGAGATCTACACTTTCCCCTTTTGAAATATGTCTGTTTACCTCTGCCTAAGGATTTTTTTGTTGAAAGGGAAAAAATGGAACAGACATATAATAAGTGTGGTTACTGCATGGGGATGTTACTATGTGCATGCCTCTAATGTTTTCCTTGAAAGGGAATGCAAGTACATACCATGTCACATTGGGCTAAATCTTCTTATAATATGTGTGAGGTAACCTGAAGAGAAACAAGACCTGTGTTAATCTTTAAGAAAACTTTAAAAAAAAAGTTGGAAAAAATAAAAAAAATTTCTTGCTATTCAGACCTTTCCTATTTCTGGATATCCTTAAATTATCAATCTTTGGAATTAATAGGCATCAAATCAGGAACTTGTGGTTATACTTTTCTGATCAACAGACAACTTCCCATTTAGGATACAAGGAGCCAACACAGGTATAGTTATAGTGAGTCATCCTGTTTAAACAAAGGACAAAAAAAAAAAACCTATATCAATGAATTACACACATCTCTGTAGAGTCCAAGGGGCTTCTACAGTACATAAGCTGTGACTTATATTTCTCATGCATTTGTTTACTAATGCCTTAGTGCAAAAAATCTGTCGGATATCAGTATAGTGACAAGCATGCTCACACCTTCCTTAATTACATGCTAAAGAAAACAATTGTAACAAAATATTTTATTCCCTTACATTTATTATAGTACTTATTTTCCACAGGATTTTATCCCAGTTTCAAGCCTGTCTTAGGGAAATTCTGTCACCTGCGCAGATGAGCTTTGGCCTTATTATGAGATTGTTTATTAGGCTGGAGGAGCAAAGCTGCAATGTCAGAGCTAAAAAACCCTCTGAGCCAATGGGTGGGTCAGAGGTAGTATTCACCACATTCTCAGGGTCTTGAACCAAACAGGACTGTCACCTCACCTGTTTTAACATGCTGAAAATCAGAAGCAGCTATATAGTTCTGTGTGTCAAGCCTGGTAGAGATTTATTATATTAGAACATGAATTCCCAGAAAGCAACCAGGCTTGATTTCCAGGTGGAAAAATATAGGTTCCTCATATTGTGGAGTTTACTGCTTTCTTTGAGCTTGTTCTTGTGGATAATCATCTCAGTTGCCAAAATAAACAAGACAAATTCACACCTTGTTTTATGTCAGAATATAGTTTCCAGCCATCTGTTCTTGTCTTTCTCTGCTAGATTAAAAACTTCTTCTGATAGGTACGTTAGGTATATGCTTACCTGGTTTAATTATGTCACATTATGAGTTTTTTGACAAACTAATGGAATGCTCTAAGTTTTGCTCTAAGAAACAAATTCACACCAATCTTATCACCCATGTACATGTCCTCAGCTCCTTCTGTTCATCCTCACAAGTTACTGAATACCCCTTTAAAATACAGACACTGATTTATTTGAAATCCCAGCAGAAAGATTAATATTTAATGATGTTATCCTCACAACTTTTAAGGACTATTTTTTGAAACATCAGGTGTTTCTTATCCATGATTATGCTATATCAGCACTGAGTAGAGCTCAGTTTTAAGCATTGTTGGCCATACTATGTCAGTGCCTTTCCAACTTCTGTTACATTTACAAGTTAATTTTTCTCAAGGAAATGTTGTCAGTCTATCAAAGACATTGCTGTGCTGCCCTGATTCCGTTACCTCCCTTTGGAGGAAAATAGCAGGATGTTTTAATCATTGTTTATAATATTAGAGAGGTTAGTGCAGAGTAAAAATACCTGTTTTCTCTCCATCTGTTGACAGCCAAGGGTCATACATCACTTCTGCTACAGCAGTTTCCAACCATGTCCTGGCTTGATTCCAGGCTGTAGGGTACTGGCTTCAATTAGATGAATTTCAAGTTAGCCCTTGGCTAGCAATTTACAAACCTCATCAGAAATAAAAATTTCAACACTGAACTGCACCTGATGCACACAAGTTGGGCTTCCTTCACTTTTCCTCAGATTAGTGCCTGAGGGTATATGCAATTTTTCTATGGCTTATTCTTCTCTTTCTACTAATACAAGGCCACTATGTAATTTTGCCAAGAGTTCTTTTCTCTGCTATGATCTCAGTTAGAGTAATATTGAATTTTCCCCATCCAGTGGATTTTTTTACTTCCTTATAGGGCAATCAGATTTGCAGTTTTATAAGCAGGTTGTATATGCAATTGTTTTACATCTTGGAAAAACTGGACTTTGAAAGATGTTTACCTCAAAATTAAATCACCATAGAAGAGCTGCTGTCTGCTATCTCGTGTGTCTCCATAAAAGTAAGACCAAAGGTTAGGATATTGTATTTGTGTCCCAAGCAGGCTTTCTGAGAACTGTATGGCATAAGTAACAATTAGTTTTTGTAAGCAAAGAAAATTGCACAAGGGGCATGCAAAGTCCTGCATATGAAGAGAAACTACCCCATGCATCAATATATGCTGGGGGATGGCTAGCTGGAAGGTGGCTCTGCAGAAAAAGGCCTGTGGGTCCTGGTAGATACTAAGTTGAACGTGAGTCGACAATGGGCCCTTGCTGCAAAGGCTGATAGTATCTTGGGCTGCATTAGGCAAAGTATTGCAAGTAGATTGAAGAGGATCCTCGTTCTCTACTGGTGAGGCCACCGCTGTAGTATTGTGTCCAGTTCTGGGCTCCCCAGTATTAATGAGACATAGAGGGAGTTCAGCAAAGGGCCACAAATACAGAGATTGAAGCAGATTTTCTATGGGGAAGATCTGAGAGACTCCAGGAGATTTTATCAATGTATATAGATATCTGAAGGGCAAATGCAGAGAGGATGGGGCCAGGCTTTTTCCAGTGATACTGACCAACATGGCTAAAGGCAATAGGCACAAACATAAACAAGTGTCTGTCTGGACATTAGAAAACACTGCATAGGTTTCCCAGTGAAGTTGTGGAGTCAACTGCCTTGGAAATATTCAAAATGTACACGGACATGGATCTGAGTACCCTGCTCTGGGCGTCCCTGCTTGAGCAGGAGCTGAAGCAGATGGGCCCAGAAGTTGTTTCCCTCAAGCCATATTGTGATTCTGTAATTCTATGAGCAATGAAACTATGTAGGGGGAATAAAGCGGCAGAGGAGTAAGTGGCAGTGTGATTTGGATATATGTCTAAATCCTGTTTTCCTTCCCAGCTCCAACCAAGAATCCAGGTTAGGATACCAGAAGAAGGGATTTTCTGCTTTTTAGCCCCAGTGTACCTGGATTTAGCCTAAAGTTGTTACAGGGCCAGAACCCTCTACCTTAAGATACCACTACAAAATAATGAATTGTTTTTCTTAAAAGCATCCTCAGTGCTAGCAGACAATAGCCAAAAACAGGAGAAAAAATGTATTAGAAGGCCACTTCGGCATTTATGGCAGTTTCAGTTTCTGACAGTTTTATCTAAAACTATACTGGCTGTGATGTCACAGAATCATATAATGGCTTATATTGCATAGAATAGCTTCTAATGTTTCAATAGAGCAGCTTGGGTTGGAAAGTACCTCAAAGATCATCCAGTTCCAAGCCCTCTGCCATGGACAGGGGTGCCACCCACCAGCTCAGGCTGCTCAAGGCCCCATCCAGCCTGGCTTTGAGCACCTCCAGGGATGGGGCATCCACTGCTTCTCCGGGCAGCCTGTGCCAGGTTCTCACCACCTTCTGAGTGATGTCAGTGTGCTACACACATTAAGGTTTTGTGAATCTCCCCTAACACTGTTGAAGCAAAGTGAACTATTAAATTTTACATTTGTAGCCTGTAATAGGGGATGATCTTTCCTATTCAGTGAAAAGCCTGAAATCCTCTGGGAGGCTGTGCTTATACCTATTACAGCTGCATATGCAGGAAGGTACATGATATGAGGCTGAGAGGACAAATATATTGGTTTAGGAAAAATAATTTACAGAAAATATATAAAAAATACAGAACTGGGTTTAACTTTCTTCAGCAATGTTTGTATTTTAGTAAATGACTTATCTTTACTAAAATAAGATGTGATTTGTCATAACCTAACAGTTTGTAACAGAATCAGATAGATGTGTTAAAATCGCCCTAGATGTCAGCTCTTCACTTAGCCTGATCTTATGGCTGGCTACTCTGTACAAGTTTGAAGGAAACTGGATCAACTTGAGAGAACTGGTGCAATGAGTTTTCATACACAGAAAAATATAAAAGTAAACATGGTGTTTGTATCTATGACTCCAGTAGTGACAGCCATGGGAGGATGATGATAAAACTCTGCTGTCTTTTCTTAGCTAAAGGAGCATCATCCTCTGTGGGTAGACACAGTGCTTCAGGCCTATTGGACTGGATCTACTAAAGAGCATATTTAAATTATTAAATTTACCATTGAACTATGAAAATGAGTTTAAACACCAGTTTCCCTCCCCCAGCTTATTTCTGTATGACAAAATAATACACATTTCCTCAGGACGCAAACAGATTAATTTAGAGGTTTGATATGATAATTCTGTGGATGAGGTGGGTTGACCTCAGCCTGCTTGAAGATACCCACCCCCTTTTCAACAGGAGAGGGGGATAAAATGCCATGGAAGAACTCAGGGGTGCAGATAATGATAAGGATACCATTTATCAGTCACCACCATGGGTATAATAGACTCAACTTGGGAAAAAATAATTTAATTTACTACAAATTGAAATAGATTTGGATAATGAGAAACGAAGATGACTTAAAACAACACCTTCCCCCTTCCCTTTCCCAAGGCCCAAATTTACTCCTTCATCCCTGACACCATTACCTCCCACTCTCAGTGTCACAGGGAGAGGGAGAATTGGGACTGTAGTACGTCTGTAAGAGCTCCTTTCTGCTCATGTTTCCTCATATTTTGACTCTGCTCCACTGTGCTTTCCTCCATGGGCTGAAGGAGAATCTGTGCCTCTGCTCCTGCTTGCACCTCCTCCCACCATTCTCTGACCTCTACTGTCACAGGGTTGTATCTCACACCTTTATTCCTTCACTTCTCACTCTCTGAACTGCTTTGTCCTTCCTTATATCCACATTTACAGAGGTCCCACCATTCTGGCTGTGGGGCCCAGCAGTGCCCAGCACGGAGCAGCCCCAACCTCTCCTCAGAAAGACCCCTGCAGGCACACCGACAGCACCTGGGCATGAACACGCAGTATAACATACTATTTTCCTGACTATATCTACTTAAATGTCTTTCTTGTGTTGCTCTTGTTAACTTAGATATAAAGGCTATGCTACGGATTCAACAACTGCGTTAGTGATTGGCCTGCTGTTCTTTATTATTCCAGCAAAAACATTGACTAAGACGTCGAATGGAGAAAGCAGTTGAGTATATTTTAATGTTGATTTTATTCCAATAACACAACCATAAATGTAACTAATTACATTCAGTCAAGGGGTATTCTTAAATACTAATNATACCATTTATCAGTCACCACCATGGGTATAATAGACTCAACTTGGGAAAAAATAATTTAATTTACTACAAATTGAAATAGATTTGGATAATGAGAAACGAAGATGACTTAAAACAACACCTTCCCCCTTCCCTTTCCCAAGGCCCAAATTTACTCCTTCATCCCTGACACCATTACCTCCCACTCTCAGTGTCACAGGGAGAGGGAGAATTGGGACTGTAGTACGTCTGTAAGAGCTCCTTTCTGCTCATGTTTCCTCATATTTTGACTCTGCTCCACTGTGCTTTCCTCCATGGGCTGAAGGAGAATCTGTGCCTCTGCTCCTGCTTGCACCTCCTCCCACCATTCTCTGACCTCTACTGTCACAGGGTTGTATCTCACACCTTTATTCCTTCACTTCTCACTCTCTGAACTGCTTTGTCCTTCCTTATATCCACATTTACAGAGGTCCCACCATTCTGGCTGTGGGGCCCAGCAGTGCCCAGCACGGAGCAGCCCCAACCTCTCCTCAGAAAGACCCCTGCAGGCACACCAACAGCACCTGGGCACGAACACGCAGTATAACATACTATTTTCCTGACTATATCTACTTAAATGTCTTTCTTGTGTTGCTCTTGTTAACTTAGATATAAAGGCTATGCTACGGATTCAACAACTGCGTTAGTGATTGGCCTGCTGTTCTTTATTATTCCAGCAAAAACATTGACTAAGACGTCGAATGGAGAAAGCAGTTGAGTATATTTTAATGTTGATTTTATTCCAATAACACAACCATAAATGTAACTAATTACATTCAGTCAAGGGGTATTCTTAAATACTAATGTTACAACCTTAATGCAGAATCATGCCTTACTGAGCTGTAAAGCATTCCTGTCCAAGATGCACAAAGCAACTCTCGAGCAATGTGAGCAGCAAGAGGTGCTGCTGTGCAGCAGACTGCTGCCTGCACACCTCCAACTCCAATTTAAACCAGTTTTCCATTGACTGCTATGGGCTCTGAATAGGGCTACATGGGGCAGGGCTTGGTTTATCTTGAAAGTGTTATGCTTATTTTATGTACTCTATGAAATTCAAAATGGAAAATGAATCAGTTCCTAACTTTATCCCCTAAAATGGAATTTACCTCTATTAAGGTATGCTTCTGGACTGTCCTCTTTATGCATTCACTTCTAATACTGATATCAATGAAACCTGAAAAAAGTAAGGTCATACCCTAAGCAAGCCTAAATGGAAGAGAGTTTGCTCAGTAATCTATCTGAAAGGTACAATTTTATTGAATAAATCAATCTTATTGATGTCCCATAGTCATCGTCCATGTAGAAGTGCCAGTGCTCTACTGGTGGAATCTGTTGTAGCTGTCATTGTCAAGCTGTGACAGTTTAGGGAGGGTACCAGAAGGTACCTGTTATTTCTCTCAAAGATTTTCTTCAAGTTGCAATAATTAGATTTTGCCTTTGAATATTTCACAAGTATTTCTTCAAAGAAATTATTTCAAGATATTTTTCAAGATGTTTTTAAATGTTAGTGTATTTTTTTTTTTCTAGCTGCTTTTGGTTACACTCCACTGATTACTTGGAAGGAATTTCAGTCATGCATGCCCTGGGAAATCGCTATTCTTGTTGGTGGCGGGTTCGCATTGGCAGACGGCTGTGAGGTAATGCAATTTATAGATGATACTGAGCAATTAGCATGACCCACATCAGAAGGAATTCAGTCATGCCGTGGATTCAAGATTATAGGCTTATTTTAGCAAATTGTTCAGAAGCGATATTGAAAAGGATTATTGTGAATATACAAGATGTTCAGAAAGCAGAGTTAAAATAAATGAGAATTATTTTTCTTCAAACACTACACACAGTGATGATTACTATTTAGTATTTGCTTAAATTAAAGCCTGATGGCGGTAGGAGTTGTCCAGAGTTTGCTGAGGTTATTCCCATGTGAAGCTCTGCTGCCTGTTCCAGTAAATCAAGCAGATGTCTGCCCAGACTTTGGTTATGAAGCCTGATGTTATGCACATTACAAATTCCAAGTACATCTCCTCTAATCTTCTCAAAAGTGAAAAAACAAATAAATGGGAGATAGTTTTGCTTGAGTATCTACAGGACAACAATGACTTAGAAAAATGTACTTAAAAATATGTGGTGGAAGCATGTAAAATATTTCAGATATTTTTCTCTTTTACACAAATACGTCACAACAAATGAGAAAATTCTTGTAATATACATTTTCACTGTTATTTTCTGTTCATTGCTTTGTTAAACAAACACTGCCATATTCCTTGTACAGGTTTCAAAACTGTCTGCCTGGGTAGCAAATAAACTGACCCCTCTAGGATCATTACCCCTGTGGCTGGTTATTCTGATATCATGTCTTATTGTCACTTCAGTGACAGAAGTGGCCAGCAATCCAGCTACCATTACGATATTTTTGCCCATACTGTCTCCTTTGGTGAGTATAATACAGGCTGTTTTTAACCAGAATGTGCTTTATCATCCATGCAATAATATAGCTGCTCAAAGAATCAGTTTTTAAGAAGTCTCTGTAAAATAGTTCATACTTTTTGTTTTGTTTTGCGACTTTTTTTGTTGCTGTGTTTTGTTGATGTGTTGCGGTATGGATTGAGTAGTTGGTTGAGGATTTATTACGAAACATGCTGTAAATTCAGGAAAATGAGAACGAAAGTGTAACACTCAAAAATAGAAGATGTTATTCCTATCTGAGAATAATGAAAAGACTTAAAAGACCAGCTCTTTCAGTGTTTGCTTTTGACAACAATGGCTAACACCACAACGTTCAAGCTATCATTAAGGAGAGGAGAGAGCTAGTGGATGTACTTTAGATGTACTCCTCATTTCTTCTCTCCTTTTCTTTTGTCACCATCTTTGTCAAAACACCCAGTTCTTCCACTTCAAAAATTACCATGGTCATCTTATAGTCTGTAACTTTGCCTCTTGGCCAGTCTAGACACATACTAATCCCCTTTCCCACCCACAGAAGAAAATTCAACTATCTCTTTACTTAAACCCTGCAACCCATTATATACCAATTCATTATAATTGTCTTTCTTGTACTAATTTGCTTTTAGTGCTTACTTTGTGCTCAAAGTCTTGGCAAAATCTTTCATCTTAGGGTCTTAACTGAAATTAGAAAAAAATCATGTGTGAATTTAGTGTTGCAGG
Source organism: Odontophorus gujanensis (assembly GCA_013399175.1). Taxonomy (NCBI): domain Eukaryota; kingdom Metazoa; phylum Chordata; class Aves; order Galliformes; family Odontophoridae; genus Odontophorus; species Odontophorus gujanensis. Next base: position 447,748 of record VXAB01002389.1, on the reverse strand, counting down.
ATCACAGAACTGTAGGGGTTGGAAGGAACCTCTTGAGATCATCTAGTCCAACTCCCTGATAAAAGTAGATTCCCTTCAGTAACTGGCACAGGAAAGTGTTCAGGTGGGTTTTGAATATCTCCAGAGAAGAAGAACCCACAGCCTCTATGGGCAGCCTGTGCCAGTGCCCTGTCATCCTCACAGTAAAGTTTTTTCTCATGTTCAGCTGGAACTTCCTGTGCTCCAGTTTGTACCCATTGCCTCTTGTTCCATTGCTGGGCCCCACTGTAAAGAGCCTGGCCTCATTTGCTTGACTCCCGTGCTTTAGATATTTGTAAGCACTGATAAGATTCCCTCTCAGCCTTCTCTTCTCCAGGCTGAATAGCCCAGGTCTCTCAGCCTTTCCTCAAAGGGAGATGTTCCAGGCCTATTCATTAACTACTGTATTAGAAATACCTTTTCTCACCTGAAGCATTTCCAGTTATAATCTTGTAAAGAAGTTACCAGAAAAGGTTATTTTTCACTATTTATTCTGGCAGTTCAGAGTTTGCTTGTGCTAATATAAGAAGTTTGTATTTACGTATTTCATTTAGCAAATATATCCTCTGACAACACTTCTCTCTCTTTTATTTTACTTTCTGCAGGCTGAAGCCATTCATGTGAACCCACTTTTCATTTTGATACCTGCCACACTATGCACTTCCTTTGCATTCCTTCTTCCGGTAGCAAACCCAGCCAATGCCATTGTGTTTTCATATGGTCATTTAACTGTAATGGATATGGTGAGTTTTAAGCAAGACTCCCTTAAGGGTTCTGATAATCACTCTGCAACATTATTGTCTGATTTTTAAAATTTTAAAAGCTTTCTTCACAGTCTTGATATCAGTCTTTGCTTTCTTTTTCCTCTCCTTTAGGTGAAAGCTGGTTTGGGTATTAACATCATTGGAGTCGCCGTAGTTATGCTTGCAATTATGACGTGGATAGTGCCTCTATTTGATCTCTATACTTATCCAAGTTGGGCACCGATCATTTCTTCTTCAAATAGCACAGGGCTGTAAAAAACAAAAACAAAAACAAAAAAAACCACAAAAACTCCAAAAATAACAACAACAAAAGCAACAACAAAAAACTTGTGAATTGGCTTGAGCTGTTTTTGTTTCTTTTCTGTTCTACTGGCATGTGGTGAGTCAGTTAAAATGCTTTTTGTCTCCACAACAATAGAGAAACACATTATTGTAAATGCTGTATTTCACAGACCAAAAACCAATGATCTGGTCTGGGAGTATAATCAGGATGAGTGCTAGACTTACTACATATCATGAAGTCACATCAAGTTTCTTATCCAGTTGAGCTAATCTGAATGTTTATAACTTCATGTTATGAAGAAAAAAATAAATGTAAGAGATCATTATCACTAGCAGTTTGCCCCCATGCTCAGAGTAGAGAAATAATGAGACTTAGATTTTATTATTTCATATATCTATTCTTCCTAATATTTTTGGTGACATTTTGGTTTTCTCTAAGAACACACTGGCTCTTTTTTCTAGATTCGAATGTTGTTTGAAAAGGCGTTGATCCTAAACAAAAGTTTGGGGATTGAGCTGAACATATGGTTTACAGAACTGTCAAATGTGCAAAAAATGGAGAGGAACTGAGTGGCCACAAACAAAGCACTTTATCTGTTAAGCACCTTGTAATCTGGAAGGAAAATATATACATAAGCATGTGCGTAAAATCTACCTCCTTCCAGGATCTCACTGAAGCATTTAGTTGTATATGTTGTCTAGGATTTTCCAGGATAAACATGACTTGATCAATCTGAATTGATCTATATGAATGGAGACTAAATTACCATTACATTTCTCTGCCAGAAGTGGAAACATACCCTCGATGACTAAAAGCACAAGATAGTGTTGAAGATGTAATACTCAATCCATCAAGCATGACTGTAGTGCTTCTTTTGTCCAGAGATATGATGGATCCCCTATCCCTGAAGACATTCAAGGTTAGATTCGAACATGCTCTGAGCACCCTGATCAAGTCATAGATGTCCCTGTTCACTGCAGGGGAGTTGAACTAGATAAATTTTAAAGGTTCCTTCAAACTCAGTTCTATGATTCTATGATCTTCATCAGAAGGTCCATGATCTCTACAGGACAGGTAGTAGTTTTCTAGAGTTTATTAATTTTAGAAAAATATGTAATATAGTCAGAAGAACTTTGGAGTTCAAAGGTATCTTTGAATAATGATGTTTTATATCACTGTTATATATTTTTCACAGTAAGGACTGTGTTATTGTTCTTCTTCACCTCTTAGGAGGACCCATGGCAATTGGTAAAGAGTGTTAGGTTAATAACCTGAACCAAACCTCTGTATCTCCATGAATTAGTTTGAGTCATCCCCTGGGAGACCTTAATCAGTCTTTTACAGATAATATAAATTATCCATTTTTACTCCATATTTTTTTAATAGTGCACTTTTAGAAAAGAGAGATCAGTTATGACATACATAAGGCTAGAATACAGTGCATAGGATTTCTTTTTCCATAGGTTTCTTCCATTAGCTACTAGTTGCAGATTCAGCTGGGAGAGTTCTCTTACTTAAAGGTTCCATTTGTGTCAATAATTTCCAGATTATACAAGAGCATTGGAACAGTGCATCAGATTATTTAGAGTGGAAGGGACCTCAGACAACCATCTCATCCCGCCTTTAGCTCAAAGCAAGGTTAGCACTGAATTCACACTATTTTGCTTCGGGATTTTTTTTAGTTACAACTTAAAAATGGATGGATAGTGATAATGTCCTCCAGTGCTTTTCTGTCCTTTTGGTGACTTTTATTCTTAAAAAAAATAAAGGAACATATTGTGTTCATTTTAAAGGAATAGATTTAAATTTCTACTTTTTATTTGGGAAAGATTATTTTCTATGTGAAAACCTGTTTTTTATTTTTAATGAAACATGAAAATAGAGGATTGTCCTCTTTGTGGCCTTACAGTTACTCCTTTCATTGAAAGTGATATTTTCAGTCTCCAATAATCTTCTATGAAAATAACTGATGGTATTAATCTTGTGACAACTGTTACTCAGAGAGGGGAAATTTGTTAAGTGAATATGAGCTGTCCCCAGTTTTATTAATGTCCACAACACAGAACTGACAGTTGTAACCTTAGCCTTGAATATGAGATTGAGACTCACAGAGACCCATGATTGCACTGCGCAGTGAAATAATGCTTTGATGTCTATATTAGCTCTTCAAGTTGAATATCTTTATGGATGAAAATAGTTATTTTGAACTATTTATGAAAACTCTGCAGAATTTGTCAACTCTGTAAGTGACACAGTTTTCAGCATAAACGGAAGCTGGATAATTCTCAGCTGTTCCTTTGCTCTACTTTGTGGCTAATTCAGAGGACAATAGACGGTATGTTAATGAAGACCCACGTGAAAATCTGAACTCCCACATAATGCAGACCACAGAATTTTACCCAAACTATTCTTTTTTTCAGAACCATAAAATAAACTGAAGTAGTTTAGTAAACAAGAAAATAAGAATTTAATTATTTAATGAAGAATGCACTTTAAAAATTATTTTCACTACAATCTGTATATGCTGTAAATAATACACAAAGGAAGAAGGAAGGGATTTGTAAAGAAAGTTAAAGTTGTTTGTTGCACCATATGTATTTATAATTTACCAAAATTAAATGCAGAGTTCTACACAAACTGTCAGTGATCAGCATATTAGCTGTCGCAGTATGTTAAACTAATGACAAAAATGAAATGACCAAGTATTAAGTTTTTACATATTGTATGCAGTAGGCAGACCAGTCATGAATAAATTAGTTGTCAGTAGTGTAAAGATAACATTTCATTAGGATTTTTCTCTTGTTTTTCCAAAAGTGTAAGGAATGGGTAAGACAATCTTTAAGCTGAGCTCTCTTTATTGCTAACTTATAATCTGTTTTAGCCAAAATTGTTATCTCTGTAGTTCAGAGACTAATACTGATAGAAATTCTTCACCAGAGAGTGTTGAGATGGAGGAATAATAGAAACTCAGAATGTTTGGCTGTCTGGGTACCCAATGGGTGGATATGGCTCTGAGTGTAGGCACAGAACACCATGCTGGCTGCATGCAGAGAAGAGGCTCTTTTTTAGTCACTTTTAGATTCATTGCTTTGTCCAGAGTTTGTCAGTATTGTGGCAAATGTTAGAATTCATCTATAATTATTTTAATGGATGTTTAATCTATGATGACTGTATCAACTATTTGTAAATTGCTTTGCACATAATTATCATATTACATTATGTATTTTTCTATGTCTTAGATCAGTCTAACTGCACTATAGTCTAATTAGACTACTGTATTAGTATATAAGTAATATTTATGACTTACTATTTATTTATAGTTTCATTCTTGCTAAATTAAATGGAGCCTTTGCTATATGCTTCATTCAGGAAAGAAGTGCCAGGTCTTTGTTCTCCTTTTCTATATATGTTTTATATCTAATATAGTTTCACTTTGCTTTTGGAAGATGTGTTTTTAGATCAACAGCAAACACAGGAGACATACACCTTAGAAAAATCTTCTGCGGTGCTCTATTACTACGCACATCAGTCAGATCAATCTTGAAGTGTAAACTCCCTTATGTACTTTCAAAATGAAGTACCTGTGTTTGTTTACTGTAGGAGTCTTGCTAGTTTAAGGACATACAGCCTATAGTCTGAGGCCTGGTTGAGAAGCAGTGCACCTCAGCACCTCAGGAATGGAGGAGTGAAAAAAATCACTGTACACCCTGGCTGCTTCTTTCAACATTTTTTTTTATTAGGTGTAGATACCAGTTCTCATACTGATGACTGCAATCCAAAGACATCTGTATCTTATGTGAAATTTTGGCAGGACCTGAAGGCTGCTTCTGTGGTCAGTAATCCCTTACCCTTAGCCAAATAGACATCCCCTCCTGCTGCCCTCCCCCATCCCATGCTAGCAGCTTGCATTTGGGAGCTAGCTGCCCTATGGTAACATACGGCTGCCACAGAGCTCCTTGGGGCTGGGGAAGTGCCTCAGTGGTTGGGTCTGCACAGATTTCACATCACTCTGCAGCTCTTGGTGATAAATAATAAAGTTGTTATCAGCTTCGTTCTTTGAGCAAAATTAATTTGATGACTTATGTTTTTTTAGCAATTGCCAAACTCTTTGTATGTACTATTCCTAAATACATTCGCCTTGTGTCCTAGGAAGCTGTTGCATGTTACTGTACTTTTGTGATGTTCAATTACTGTATGACATTTCTTTACAAGAATAATTCACTATTTTTGAGAGAAATATTTCCCAAATGCTGAACAGTCCATCATGTGTTTAGTGATAAATTAACAGGATATGAAACTGCAGTGTGTGAAGAAAGGTTGTCTGGCAATAAAGGTGCCTGAGATTTTTTAAACCTTTTCTTGTTGTTGCTGTTGTTACAGTATCTCAACCTCTGATAAATGTCAAGGTGAGTACCTGATGAGGATAATTTTAACTTACCATCAAACCTCTAAAAGAATTAAAAAATGAGAAAAATCTTTTAGAATTATTAAAGCAATAAAATTCTCTTTTCTGGTAGATTTATCTAGCAGTTTCTAAATGCTTATCGCTTCATTAAAAAATCACAAAGTGATGCACATAGCTATGTAAAACAGCCCCTGGTTGCTGCAGTACTTGATTCAGTTCCCCTTGAAGTCAGTGCAATAATTTAGGTCAGTGTGCTGGAGCAGACCCACCAGGATGGCTGGAAGGATCACTTCTAGACATTTCATGCAATTATTCTTTGATGAATAGCCTCAGGTTCTGCCACATCCCTGAGACAAATGTGGAAACTTGGGTCTAAAGCTCATGTGTTGCTGTTATAAGTTCTTAAAACTCTTCAGAGTATGAGGATAAACTAGTTACCACATGAGAACTGAAGAACCGGGAAGCTAATACAACCAGACCACCCAGGAGAAAGAATTAAGGAGAAGCATGTGTCTGGAATTCTGTTTTTAGGCATCGATCCAAGAGTGCCGCAAGGCATTTTTGTGAAATCTACTTCATTCTCTTAGCAATTTCTGTCTCCATTCTCCAATATCCTCTAACAAGACAGGATGCTTGAAAACTTCTCTTGTATCCCTTACTCAAATGTTGAGAGGTTGGAACCCACAGTTTTTACATCCCAGAAGAGAATCAAAAGTTACCAGGCTATATGATGTATTTTCCTCCTGACAAACTCTGTGTAGGTAAAAAAGAGAAATTAATGAGCCCGAAAAGGACAGATGTAAATCAGTACCATGGACAGTGAGATGTGAGGGGAATGTCAAGAAGCTGGCACCAGATCACACTTTTGCCTTCTCCCACTTTTAAGCCTCCAAGGAGTAGGGAGAGTCCTTTGCCCCTAGGGAGCTAAGGGTTAGAGCATCCTGCTGTATCAGAATTTTGGCCTCACACCCCAGAGAGCAGCATGGGCATAGGGACATTCAGAGATGCCTAAATTATGAACGAATCTGAATCGATTAAGAGAATAATTTAATATTTCCGGCACTAAGTAAGCAGGCAGATTCTAAAGTTTCCCCTGGCCTTTGGGTGCATAAACACATTTTAAAAAAATAATAAAATAACAATAATAATAATAAAATAAGCAAGTCCAAAGTTTACATTAAAATACTGAAGTTGGAGCTTGAGGACTGGTGGTTTTCTTCAAAGAAAAATAAAACCAAAACTTTTTTATTATAGGTGGCTTTGTAACAAGATTTATCAGACTAAGAGGCTTGGCCTAGGCTGTGCACAGAGCATCACTGAGATTAATTGTGTTTCACCCTGGACATTGTAATTCATACTACGTGATATCCACCTTCATCTGTGCACATCATGAGTGTAGCCAACAAAGCAGGCATAGAGTGGCAAGCTTATGTACTGAAGCTACACAACATAAGCATTCCGGGCATGTGTAGCTAAGCCTCAGACATTTGATAGCTTTTAATATTTGACTCAGCAGAGGTAAACAGAATAAAAGTACCTTGTTTATCGTAGCATTTGCTTGAATGCATAACAAATAGCAAAAGAATTTTCTACTCTCCTAGATAACGTCTCCGAACAGTTGCCCTTTATCAGATACTGTTTGTTACTGAAAAAAAAAAAAAAANAAAAAAAAAAAAAAAAAAAAAAAAAGTATAGGAAGGAGTGCAGAGAGACAGAGAGAGAAGGAGACGGTAACCTACAACTTGCAGTTCTGAGTCTCACCTTTCAAAACTGGTAATGATCCATGTACAAGACGAACAACTTTTGCTGACATCCTTTGTGTATTTGAAAAGTTCAGTTTGCATAATATAGAAAACCATGTGCTGGCTTGTGCTTTCTTTAGATGCTATTTTAATGCATCAGAGGAGAAGGAAATGGATAGGATAGATAGTTCCATAATTTTTTCTGTTCACACTGTGAAAGCAGATGGAGTTTTGCACCCGTTAAGCACAACTCTTCAGTAAGACATTATCCCTTCCATGGTTGCATGACACAATTTCTGTATAAGCAGTTATAGAATCTGTGACTTAAGCAATATCTCACTGATGGTGTTCCTATACAAAACTCTTGAAGTTCTTTGTTGTGGAGAACACTTCATATAATCATGAATTATGGAAAAAGTCTTTTAATTTGAGTAAATCTTCTCAGTCCCTTCTCAAGCAGTGTTGCACTTCCAGGGTGGTTTTGCAGACCACTGGATAAAACAGTGTGTATTATGCATAATGCTGACAAGACCAATAAAAGATGTTATATGAAATTACTGTGAGTATGACAGTTTTGTTTCTGCTACACAGCCATGTGCAGACTAAATCACAGGAAATCTAAATCTTCTCCTAGCTAATGAGACTAGAAATTCCCACCTGCTCTCTGACTCCCTTCAGAGCTGGCAAAGCATGGGACAGCAGATTTCGATCCAGCTAAGCAAGTGTCTTGTCTATAAGCTCCCTCAGACTATGTTTGCAAATAATATATTTATATTATATATATATATATGTTTATACATTATATAATATATATGAATATATTGTATAAT
>VXAB01002389.1:347802-430629 GCA_013399175.1 Odontophorus gujanensis | reverse complement strand
ACGCGGGGGGGGGGGGGGGGGGGGGAAGCGAGAAAGAAAAGGAATATTCTAGGCATATCTTCAACACATACTGGTAAAGTAATGTGTTTGAAACAACTACAGATAGGTGTCTTTAAGAAGAAGCAGGTTTGTATTTGTCGCACAGCTTTTCAAAATGCCTATCAGTGAATTATTCCATTATGCTGCTGGGTACCATGGCTTGAAACCAGGACATCATGTCCTTAAAATTAAGCCATGTGTAAGTGCTTTACTGGACATCTGCCAATGATATCAGATAAGATAAAGTCTATTGAGCTTTTAGTGCTGCAGTTGTACCATTCAAATTTACAGATAACATAAATTAGATATACCCAAGAGTAACTTAATTTATTCATCATGTTTGAGAACCTACCCAAGTTTTTTCCTCACAATTTATAATGAATAGATTTACTTCGAAGGGTGTGATGTTCATTCTTTGAAATTTCACCTGTCCTGTAGGAGGGCCAACTGCCAGACAGGATGAATGCTTAAAAAAAAAGCCACTCAAGAGGTACCTGTAAAATGATATGTTCTCTTTCAGTAGCATTGGTAACATTTTTAAACTGCAAGACTACTTCTCTCAGCTCTTTTTCCTTCCCACACAGTCACAGAGGCTGCAGCTACATAAATACGGGAGAAAATGAGTTAATATGTTTTCAAAACTTATCAAAAAAATGTAAAATGATGTCCAGAGGCACTTGTTATCCTGTTTTCCCGTTTCTTTCATTCCCTGTCTGTCATGTGTGCTTTGTTCTTGCTTCTGTTCTTGGTCAGCCTCTGGGCTGCTTGCACACTTAGTACAAATAATATAATTAATAATAAAAAAACAACACCCCACCCTGAATTAATATTTAAATATTTAATTATCTGGAGCTAGAGGCAGATATGCTCTGCTGTGTGCTTCTCTCCCTCCCACCCACTATATTTCACAGAAGGGATTTCAAGAAAGCAATTTGAAATAAACAGGGGAGTTCATGTAAAATCATGAAATATCTCCCAAAGGGGTTTTCTTGCCGATTCAAATTGGAGCTGGATTTCAAAAAAAAAACAAAAAACAAATGACTCTTGGATGTTCACATTACATTTTATAAATTTAAAAGTCCAGATTGTTTTCCTTCAGAAAATTCCAAAAAGTGGCTAGTGTTTGCCAAGGAGCATTTTCCACATGATTTCAAAAACAGTGTGGATGTTTTAAAGAAAAAATCAATATGCATAGGAATAGACTGTTGGGAGCTCTTCTCCAGGCTCTGTTGGATGTCGGTCATGAGTGATGCACTTAATGGGGCATCCTGCTGTTTCCTGGCTCCCACAGGCACCTCACGTAGCCTCAGAGAGGACAGCACTCAGCATCAGCTCCATGCACCTCCTCAACCTCCAAAGCCCTTCACAATTTTTTGCTCATCCACCTCTCCACATTCGTGGTATAGCAGTACTGGGGCTTTTTTTTCCTTTCTTTTCTTCTCTCTGTACACTTTGAGAGTAGAAGTGGACTGACCCTCTTCTTTGCCCTCATGACAGCCCTACAGGGCCTGAGCTTCCTCCTGCAACTCTCAGCAGCAAGAAGTATTATCTCTGAGCTGCTGTTGATTCAATGCAGAGAGTGATCATTCATATGAGCACATGCTTAGATAACCACGGTGTGGTCCTGCTTAGCACTTACAGTTGTGATGTCTCCAGAGCCCTACCTGAGCTTTCAATCACAAATAAATTAATCAAGAACAACAGCCCATCCATATGAAAATAAGTATTATTCCTACCATGCAGCAAGGAACCATGCTGTCTGCAATATAGCAATCAGTTGAATTGTCTCTTCCATTGCAAAGTAAAATTGCCTGAAGGCAGCATTATTTCATCCAAAATTTTTTTTCACAGAATCATATAAAATTATATAGACAGAATACAGGCATGCCTGTTGGCTTCTGTTGAGTTAATTCAGAAAAGTTTTGTAGTTGCTTTTGAACACTGGCCCCCTCTTCATATTTTTTTTTAAATACTTCCTCTAGAAAGCCATTGTCACTGTTCAAAGGAAGTCAAAATATGAGGTTCATCAATCAAAATTATAGGCTAAAGTAGGAGCTGAGGTATTTGAAAGTCTGATATTGAAACTGAGTGAAGATTTTTTCTGCACTAAATTCTTCTTACTACATTTCAGCCAGCTACAGTGTAGGTGTTTCAACTAGTTCATTTGCTTAGTGAATTAGAAAGCATTTCAGAAAGGCAGAGAAGGAAAGTTCCCCAGAAGGTTCATTTGACTTTGCAGCTTCAACCTCCTGAAAAGGCTCCTTCCAGAGGAAAGGGAGAGAGACTGGCAAAAGGATGGTTCAGCTTATTTAGCAGCAAGATGGTTGAAGATTTAGCTTGCTTCAAAAAAACACGCCAAGTTATTTATTACAAAGAACCAAGAAGCATCAGCTCATTAAACCTGGTGGCAAATGTCATGGATCCAAAGTTCCCCTCAGGGACCACCAGGTTGCAGAGGTTGTGCAGACAATGACCCATCAGTACTGACGGTCATGGCTGTGGTCTGGGAGCAAATATGAGTAGCCTGATCACTACTTGTTATTAACTTCTCCTTTTTTGGCTATAAATACTCTCCTGGCAATTCTGCAGTGATATAGAGCTTATCACTCAGTCTTTATGCTTCCCTTTCTGCAATTCCTTTTGGGTATTTTGCAGTTTAAGACAGATAGGAGAAGCAACTGTCAGTCAGTAAACTATGGCAATTTTCAAAGAGCCTAGGCTCCTGAAGTGATCATTGTCAGCTGGTTCAAATTACAAAGTTCTTCAGGCTGTACTATCAGCGTCTGAATTGTGCAGGGTTATGAAATAATAAAAAAGGATATTTTCTCTTCTGTTCAGTAAGAGAAATTCTCACTCTATAGGTTAACTTAAGAAAAAGGGAGGAAGGAAGGAAGGAAGGGAGGAAGGGAGGAAGGGAGGAAGGGAGGAANAGGAAGGAAGGAAGGAAGGAAGGAAGGAAAAGGAATTCGGGAGGAAGAAGAAGAAAACTCCCATGAATTTGTTTGTGTGAGCAAGACATCAAAATCTTAAGTATTAAAACGCATTATCCTTTTTGATCTGGTCTCTGGCACTGTGGAAGGAGAGAACACACAGACCACATACATCCTCATGCAGCTCTTGTGGTCCAAACTTGTTCTGAACAGCTCCATCAGTTCTGATTCATGAAAGCAACTCAACAGAATGCAGGTATTTGTGACTGATTTTTCATCCTAAGCCACATACGTTTTCTCAGAAATAACTTTTCAACCCATAATGAGCCTACACAAAGGCACTAATAGAAACAAACAAAAAAAGTTAAAAGAACTTCTGATTCAGTCATCTAACTTCATTGTACTTCTCTAACATTCACCCTGCAATTTTTTATTCAAACATAAGCATAAATTGCATACCTGTCAGCCGAAAAACTCTTAGTAAGTGGAAGTGACACAAAGACAGAAAGTCTGAGATTAGCTGACCAGTTCTTTTCTCCACAGAACTCAGAGCCCTAATTTTAAGTCATATCATATAAATTTGCTTTTCTTTCACCAATTATTTTTAGTCCCAGCCCTTTCAGATTGACATATATGGATGTAGAACAAGGCAGGTGCATGAACTCCCTCCTTTTCATTTCTCAGAGCTTCATCTGAATATTTGCCAGTGGAGAAAGTTACAGCCAGCAATGAGATTTCAATGAAGGATTTTGCAGTATTTCTTTGGAAAGATATTTGTGTGATTAATAACAGTTGTTGGAAGTACAGGATATGATTCAGCCTCTGTGTCCTGAAGACTGCCTCAGTGAAAAGAAGAAAAACTCATCATATGAGAGGAGAAAAAGTATTTATGAAAAATTATTAGAAATGATTTCAAGTAATCTCCTTGCTGTCTTGCTCGGATAGGTGATTGCTACAGTTATGGTGTAAGGAAAATTGGCCTGATTTGGTCTTAAAAATATGAATTGATCCTGCAAAACAAGACTCCTGAGCAGGCCAATTCTGCTTCTTATATAGCGAGCAATTTAACTGATTTGTGGAAGGTATAATTGCTCTAAATGCAATGTGCCTAGCATAAAAAGAAAGACAAGACCTCATTGTACAAGTGTGAAAATGGGTACGAATGCAGACCTAACTAACTGGAAAAAAAACCAAAAACAACAAAATAGAGATGCAGTTTTTCAGTTATCTTGGATCAATAACAGAGTCTGATTATACACTACAAAGTAGGTATTCCTGGGCATTCTGTGATACAGCAAATTGTGCTTGCTTCTCCCTTGGTAATAGGTCTTATCTGGTGAAAAGTGGGGATGAACATATTCAATTAGCCCCCTGAAATATAGCATCATTGTTTCTTTCTCCTACCTTTTTATCCATGGATATTTTCCCAGTCATTTTTAGTTACTGCCTCCTGTGTGCTTGTGTAGCAGACATGCTGACTCCTTAATTAAAATTGCATGCCAGGAAGTAAGTAACTGCCAGCTGAATGCTTGCCTCCTACTGTTGCATTCTGTCAGCAAAGGGATGGTTTTCTTTCTCCTCTCCCCTTTTTATTTTTTTAAGGAAATGTCAGTTGCTGATTCTGAAAGTAAATCTTGGAAACTCTGGAAAATGCACTTAATCTGGCTATGAAATCTAGAAAAGGACATGATTTTTTTATTTTTTATTTTAAAGAAAAACGTGACCACATGAATAACCCTAAACTCACACATTATTTGGAATAATAATTAAAAAAAATGTAGAAAAAACAGAACGGCTTATGTTGCAGATTAGTACGTCAGTGGGAACATGCCTGTGCCATATTCCTGGAATTAAGCAAGAATCTCCCACTTGTGATGTGGGAGAAGAGATGCAGCTGATCTCCAAGAGCACATAGATGCGGAGTACATGACTCCACAAGGGAAGCAGCTTAGCATGCTAGCAGCATCTCTGCAGACTGTTGGCGAAGTGACAATGGCTCTGAGGCAGGCAGGAGGTTGGGTGCCCTGTGCTTGTAATCTTTTGGAGGCTGCTGCTTCAAAGTGCTGCACATGGAGCTTCATCTAGGAGGTTTCCCTTTGAAAAAAACATCAAATAACCTTTGCCCTGAAGAAAGGTGGGGTGGAGCATTAGAAGCCATTTCTAGAGTAGGAATCATAGAATCACGGAATTGTAGGGTTTGGAAGGGATCTCAGGAGATCATCTAGTCCAAGCCACCTGCTAAAGCAGGTTCCCTAAAGAGGATTGCACAGGAAAGCATCCAGGTAGGTTTTGAATATCTCCAGAGAAGGAGACCCCACAACCTCTGTAAGCAGTCTGTGCCAGTGTCACACTGTCACAGTTCTGGTAAAGAAGTTTCTTCTTGTGCTCAGTTGGAACATCCTGTGTTCCAGTTTGTACCCATTACCCATTGTCCTATCACTGGGCACCACTTAAAGGGCCTGGCCTCATCCACTTGATTCCCATCCTTCAGATATTTATAAGCATGATAAGATGCCCTCTCAGCTTTCTCTTCTGTAGGCTGAGCAGCCTTAGGTCTCTCAAAGGGAGATGCTCCAAGCCCCTCATCACCTTTGAGGCCTTCTGATGGACTTTCTCAAGAACCTTCCTGTCTTTCTTGAACTGAGGAACCCAGAATGGCTCAGCACAGCACTCCAGATGTGATCCCACCAGGGGGGAGAGAGGGTGGAAGACCTCCCTCTATCTGATGATCATGCTATCTTTTAATGCGCCCCAGGATACCACTGAACGATGGAAGACAATTACTGAAGCCAGAATTAGGCTCCTCAAGGCCTTGGATAGAGGCCAAGATATACTCTTCTCTGTTTACATCACAATGATGTCAGGCTCAGGCAGTTGCATTTGCTATTTATAGAAGACTAGAAAGGAACAGAAACCTCCCAAAGAAAGGCAAATAAAAGGTGCTTGGCAAAAAAAAGTTTTTCTTGCCCTTCTAGTTCTAGCTTTCTTTATATTCCTCATCATATGAATATAAACTCACCATACCAAAGCTTTCCAGGTATGTACAGGAGTTTTGAACAGGATTGCTTGTGAGCCCTAATAATCCATCTCCTATTGGCTACCTGAGAGTCTGAAAATTTATCTTTCATTCCAGCACAGACTAAGACTCAGTGTACATACCAGAGTGCTTAAATAATCCCACTCCTTGGCTCCCAGGATTTCTTCAGGCTCACCTCACTGCTTTCAGAAGAAGTTGTCTTGTCAGCGCAGTAAAAATTCCAAAATAAGCATATGTTTCACAGTACCTTTGCAACAGCTTGTACAGCTCCACACTGACAATCATTACTGAACACCACTGACGTTAAAAAAGACAAATAATGAGAACTGCCAACTTGGAGGTAACTTCTGATCTACCAGCCCTCAAGAACAGAGCTCCTGAACAGCCAGAGGCCTCAACGGTTTGTTGTTCACATGCATGCTGTGCTCCACAGCTTCCAGGAAGAGACAACAGCTTAGCAGCTGGGATGGCTGGCTACTTTTGACTGCTTTATCATTTTGTATTTTCAACATACATTTTTTGTTTTTACAATTTCCTTTTATTTTTTTTTTTCACTTACAGAGTAAAATATTGGCCCCAGGAAACTCAATAGGAGAGTTTCAATTGATTTTACCTAAGCTAGAATGCCAACTTAATAATGTAAAATGGGTAAGCAAAGTAAAGATTTCAGAAAGAAGCAGCATCCCCAGTAACAGCAGCTGACACAACTAGTAAAAACAGGTAACCGTTTGGATGCACAAGCTCTGCAGTTCATATTGTATTAGGTTAAATATTTGCCTGAAGCTAAAATATACATGAACATAAACAGAACCCTGCAGGCCAAATATTTTAACTAATCCCCAAATTAATCATCTTCTTCCAGAAATAATACCAAAAATACCAAAAATTCATCTTGGGCTTCCATTTTTAGGCTGAAACTCATAAAGCACAAAGATTCACCGCAACCAAAATACTGGAAAGGAAAATAAATAAAATAAAGACTAAAAATAACACTGTGATTTGCTTTAGGTTATTTTCTCTGCCAATTGAAAATCAGCTAAGAATAAATCTTCATGTAGATAAGGTAGCAATAGTCTCCCATGCTCCAGTGTCCAGTTTAGTTCTGATTTTCCCATATTCCTTGCAAGCAGTTAGGAGCAAAGATCATGAGTTCAGATGGCCGGCAACATTCAGACGTTCTTGAGTTTGAATTCCAGAGAGGAGAACAGGAACAGAGAAAACATGGATAAATACATCATATAATTTTAAACAAAACTTCTTAAAACTAGACACAGTTGCTAAGTAACAACAGCATACTTAATCTTTTCTAATGATTAAAAAAACTCAAAATCCACAGGAATCACATAGCAAGTTTTGCAGACACTCCTTTTTGGGGGGAGTTTTCCAGACTGCTTACAGTTTTTACTCTTCTAAAATCTGTAAGGAGATAAGGGAGGAAATTATCCGGATTATTGGAAAAAAATAAAATAAAATAAAATAGGAGGTATTATTCCCCTGTGAAATATTAAGTATTATTTGACTTTCAAAGTATTCTTTGTCCTGAATGATACTCCCCTTGAAATGAGGTGTAAATGTAGCTATATTTTGGGTAGAGGCCTAGTTTTGCAAGGTTTATTTCACTCACTGCAAAGATACTATGCATGACATTTGCTTTGACTCTCTAAGAGTCAATCAGTGGTAGGAGTCTTCAAAGAATATAATTTCAGTCAGGTCTTCATCCATTTTCTCTCAGAAGAATCACATACAGGGCTTAAATACTTTATTATTTCTGCTCTTGAAAGTTTCCTATTGCATGTGCGGAAGTTAAACAAAGCCTATTCTCATCTTCATATCTCTAGGTTCATTTGCAAAGCCTTTATCAGTATATTTCGCTAAAATTCTTGTGAAATTCCTACAGAGTAGTATATAAGGAAACAAATCCACTTCCCTCTAAGGGTCAAGCTTTTAAATAATCCAAGGTTGTACAAGTGAAAAACACATTCCAGATCTTTTTCAGTATTCATGAGTATTCAGTTCAATGCAATGTTATCAATGCCCCAAATATATATTACTTCTCAAGTCGTTTCTTTCTATAAAAATCTCAGGAAATCAGAGCGTTTATAAGACAATCTGCCTTCTTGCCTATCTAAAGAAGCCTAGACAGATTAGTTCAGATTTATCCTTTATTTATGGCTCCTATCTTAAATCTGCTGTTGTCATGTGTATCTGCCTATTTAAGTATGGGAGAAGTAGCAGTCTGCAGTTATGAAGGTAATGCTTTTGTGTATGATTGATTGCAAGATCCTTGATCTCAATGCATTTCAGCTGTGAGATTTCATTTCTGCATCTAGTGAGAATTTTTGCAGTTATTTTCTAGCCTACCTTCCCTTTCTCTCTTTCATGAGCAGACAGTACACCCTCACAGGGTACACTGGCATTATGGAAAGAGTTGGTGTCTGTTACTACCACACAGCCTTTGTTTGGACCATCAAGGACTGAAATGTAGGACAGAGTTTTCTTATTATCTCTGACTCTGAAAAGGATGTCAAACACCTGTTTACAGGAAAACAAGACACTCAGTAAAACCAGATAACTATTTTCAGGATGATGTCTTTTGTTCACAGGAAAACACCAAGGTATTGGAAACAGTCAAAAGGAACTGTATTATATTTTTTTGATCCAATTTATTTTACAAATGTAACAATTCAAATTCTCAAATTCCTAATCTAAAAATATAATATAAAAAAATATTTAGTGTCCTAATTCAAGATAACAACAGTAAGAGAGGCGTTAAAAAATGAACCAATATCTAAAAACCATTCAGAGTCAACTGGAATGATATGTTTTGGTCAGTACAAACTAACAAACACTAAAACTAATAATATGACCATCATTATCCCAAAGACTTTTAAGTTGTCAACTATTTTTCTTTACCTTGTACCAGATTTTTTTTTTTTATTTTTTTGGTATCACAGATGTAATTTTTATGATGAAAAAATTCCTTCCTAGAAAAGCTTGCCAAAAGCCAAGCTGAATGCGGCTTTGGGTAACTGAGACTAGTGGAAGGTGTTCCTGCCTGTTGCAGGAGGGTTAGGAATACATGATCTTTTAAGGTCCTTTCCAACTCAAAGCATTTGATGACTGTTAAAAATGGCAGTAGTTTTTCTCAAAAATAAGCTAACAAATGAAGATATGAAGGTGACTACTAATATACTGACAATTTAATTCTCATGGAGTAAAACTAAAGAATCCTCCCCACTGATCCTTAGATAATCCTTAGAAGACCTGCAAGAATGCACTGTGAGAGACCTAGATGTAATAACAATTTTCTTGATTATGTGCAATTGAGTTAAAGTTCATTTCACTGATTTGTGATATTGCTAAGTCAGATGCTTAAGCCTAAGCTGATGTTGTGCTCCTTTTCAAACCCAGGGATTGAAAGAAGTTCTTCATATTGATGGGTCATCAGGTTTGTACTAGAGGTATATGTTTGAACAAGCTGAATTGCTCTGTTTTCACATTTGCTTATGTAGTTAATATATGATAGTTAGGGCAGCCTGAGAAACCTAGCTTAGAATTAGAGATCTAAGTTTCAAGCACATAAAAACAATTGGTTTCTCAATCTTCTTTGTTTTATTTTGAGAACTGGTCAAAATGTTGATGTCATGTCTCAGATTACCATGATGTTTCAAAATGTCTCTCCTTCATATACATTCTCTACCCATGGTACTGCGTAAATACAACAATGCATGCTGCCTACTCATCTCTGAAGAAATTAGTAGATCTTCATGTAGCTCCAGTTATGATTAATAAAAAATGCAAGACTTTTATTAGAAATTGTATTGATTTCCAGTGTAAGCAAACTGAAATTTCCCCAGGATTATGGATGGCATCATAACAGTTTTGAAGTTATTGCATTACTTTGGAATACTGCTCTTTCTAAAAGCATCAAACACCAAACTGACTCTAAATGCCAGGATCTGAAATAAAAATAGAGATTTATAGTATTGATTACTTCTACATAAATATTTTTGGAGTTTCAGAATTACAAAACAGAACCAAATCAGGCAAATGCAATCTCCTTACTGATATTTACAGTTAAGAACTCTTATGAAAAAGAAGACAAAATCGGCCACATCCTGACTGGATTAAAAATGTAGACAGAATCACTAAGGCTGACAAAACTAAGCTGCAGATTCTGCTACAAACAATACAAACTATTTTTTTCTTAAAATTTTCCCTTTACTTGGAAAAATTTTGTTAAACTAGGTGATGGCTCTGGAAAATGAAGGAAACAGGACATGTCGGTCTATAAGTACTCCAGACATAAGACTTAGTACATTTGAAAGCCATAAGAGACAACTGCAGAGAAACTTCAGGAAGCTTCAACTTCATGCAAAATAAGTCATCAGTGTTGAAAAGCTTCCTGCAAGATATTTCATTAGAACATTATCAGTGCCATGGCTGAAGAATCTGTTCTGTTGCTATCAAATGGATAATCATATAAACTTCTAAATAAGGATGACTCTCCTTATCCTGTCAGTTTATAAGGAATACATAGAAATGCTTCTCAGTCTATACTTTTAAACAGAATTTAAAAAACAAACAAAAACACTAAGATTCAAAATGTAGTTACTTATATTTTTAAATGATGTACACCAAGAAAACTAAGCTGAGAAGTAGCTAGCATGACACCAGTAAGTGTCCTGGAGCTCTCTCGTTCTCTTTCCATGGCATGCACAACATTTCTGAGATATGTCTTTTCTGCTAGACATCTTAGATTTGTTGTAGAGCTGGGGAATTCTTTGTGAATTCAGTGGGTAAGATGGGACAATGACAGGGGGAGAGTCAGAACTTCAACTCATCAGACTAATTTATTCCCTCCAGATCTTTGTTCATGCACTGCACCCTGTTGTCCCTTTCAGCCTGCCTCCTACATATATATACACACACGCATCTTGTTGATGAAGTGCATCCACATAATTTCTAAACTTATAGCAACTTCCTGCCAATGAATTTACATTTTCAAGAGGCAATAACAATTAACATGAAGAGGAACTAGAGACCAATTTATTTTTTTAAACAAGCTCATTCCTTTCCATTGCAGCGTCTTTGCAGGAGGGGGAATGCCTAAAATTCACAAAGTTCACTTCTGCAGATATGCTCAGAATTTAAATAATAGGGCTAAGTGCAGGTGGAACAGACTCATATTCTTAGAAACAGTTAATAGAAAGTTTATTTTTCAATATTCTCTTTATAATTTTGCATCAGCAACCTATGAACTGTAGTAAAGTTTTAATTCCCCAAGGAAATATGGCCTTTGAGAAGAAGTCCTAGGTCAGAGAGGATGGAGTAACTTTGTACACCAG
The DNA here is from genome assembly GCA_013399175.1 of Odontophorus gujanensis. NCBI lineage: Eukaryota > Metazoa > Chordata > Aves > Galliformes > Odontophoridae > Odontophorus > Odontophorus gujanensis. The sequence continues at coordinate 419,275 of VXAB01002389.1, read as the reverse complement.
AAATTATGTTCAGATTGGCATTTTTCTGCCAGATAGAAAACATACAGAATCACAGAATTGTAGAGGTTGGAAGGGACCTCCAGAGATCATCGAGTCCAACCCCCTGCCAAAGTGGCTCCCTAGCCCAGGGTGCACAGGTAGGTGTCCAGGTGGGTCTCAAATGTCTCCAGAGAAGGAGACTGCACCACCTCTCTGTGCAGCCTGTGCCAGTGCTCCATCACTGCACTGGGAAGAAGTTCCCACACACATTTGTGTGTAACGTCCCATGCTTCAAATTGTGGCCATTTCCACTCGACTAATCACTGCACACTGGTGAGAAGAGTCCAGCCCCATCCCTTTGCCTCCCGCTCCTTAGATATTTATAGACGTGGATCAGATCCCCTCCGAGTCTTCTTTTCTCAAGGCTGAACAGCCCCAGGTCTCTCAGCCTTTCCTCATAAGGGAGGTGTTTCAGGTCCTTTATCATCTTTGTAGCCCTCTGCTGGACTCTTCTGAGGAGATCCCTGTCTTTTTTGTACCAGGGAGCCCAGAACTGGACACAATACATCAGGTGAGGATTATTTTATTTACAGAAATTTAAATCTTTTATTTTAAGCTGCATCCTTGTTTGCTACAGTCATTACTTCAGAACCAATACAATTATTTCTATATAGAAATTATATTTAAAAATATACCAAGAAGCAGCTCCCCCATATGGGACATTTCCTCTAAAATCTGCCTTAATTGACAAAGCTCTGTGGCTACTGGGCAGCTCAAACAGAGGCCAAAGAGGGACAGACAGTCTCATTTAATCATTTGCTTGTCAGAATAGAAAATGAGCTCTCAGTTCTGTAACCATTAGCATTTCAAAGAGACTGTGACAGACATATGTAATTTTGAAAAATAATAATTCTGTTTCTTCCCAGATGCAGAATCCAGCTGTTTGAAACTAGCACTGAAAGAAAAGCAGAGTGCCTCACATATAATCCAAATGGGCTGACACATCTGATTTCCATTTAAAGGATACATGTGACCTTTTTCTATTTTTTTTCTGTTTGAACAACAGCAACAATTCAAGAGAATATGAAAAACCAGTAAAAAAAAAACAAAACAAAAACATAGAGGTTAAGTATGAAATAAAAAATAGTAATAATTAAAAAAATCCCTGCAGATTAGTGTTAAAATGCCATAAATTACAGGTTATTATTTAAGATCAAATGATCCAAAGTGAGCTACAACTGAATCTAAACTTTACCAGAGCTTCTAGTTTGGCTCTGAAAGTTCTATTGCCTTTGGCTTCTCACCTTAATCTGGTGGAGACACCACTCACTGTTGACAGCACCAAGTCCTACAAAAGGCACCTCCATTATCTCTCAGCATCACAGCAAATGGAGAGGTGCCAGTGGTTAGTACAGTTGGCTTCTGGCAAGGGCTGTCATCCAGAAAACAAGATTATGATTAACAAATTCAAGGAATTCAAAGATTTATACCCCAGAAGAGTGCTGATGACATCAAGCTACAGAAATACTCCAAATGGATGCAAGCATGAGAAAATCCAACTCATGCTTCTGCTAAGGAATTTGGGAATTCAGATACTGCCTATGCTCATTCCTTTAATGATTGGCTCTGAGCACTGCCCTTACAGAGGACATTTTTGTAGACCATTCTTCTAAGACGACTAAATGCCTCATCAATGCATTCATCAATGAATCATCTTTAAAAAAGAACATCATTATTTTCTCTGATTCTATGACAAGGAATCTAGTAGCCCAAGGTGACCCCTGCCAAGTTATCCTAATGGAGTTGGTTTCTAATTTGATTGCAATAATTGCAATATTTGATTTGTCAGAATTTAGATAGCTTATTTGCAACTCAACCTTAGTGCACATGGCTCTCAAAAGAATCCTGCAGAGTGGAGGTGAAAATGTATTCCCTGTGGCTATAAAGGAGTTTAAGATTTCTGCAAGTGTGTAAATATGCCCTTTGGCATTATGAATGCCTCCGAAAGACAGAATTTAGCATGCACTTCTCTGATAAAAATCAAAAGGAATTCCAAAGGAAAAGGTCTCATTTCTAAATTGAATGCATGAAAAAAATTGTTCATTTGTTGACTGAAAGGCTACTGTGTGATCTAAACTTGTTGTTTACTTCTATAATTGTCGCATCATTAATTGCTAATTATCTTATCCTATCTCACATCTGTGAATGCATGTTGTGAACCCTTTAGTGTTCATGTATATGTGCAGACTCGTTCAGTGTTCAAGGGAGCTGTCTACACTCTTACACTGATCAACATTTTCCTTCACAGACAGAAATTTTTTCACATTTCAAGTGCAATTGTGAGGGGTTTAGAAGCAAAATGTCTCTGCAGAGCTGGTATTTTTGTAGACTGGATTCAGATCAAATTCCTAGCAAATATTTCCAGGTAATACATTTGTGACATTTCTTCCACTTTTTTACTAATATTGCAGCATATGATCTTCACTGCTGACACCTAGGTTTTCATGTCGATGAGACTTTTCCTTCGCAACAATGAAATAGAAAACTGAAAGTCAGCAAGTCTGGTCAGCTTTCTGCAAATCTCCCCTTCCTACTCAGGCTCTACACTGTGCTCCTGTTATCTTGTCCAAAAAAATTTTCCTCATTCACACCAACAAAATTCAATGGAGAGAAGAATTTATCCTTAGGCTTGAGTGAGCATTTAGGTGTTAACACCCAAGGCAACATTGGAAGTTTGTATGTTTGAATTTTACAGAACATCTTTGGGTACCATAGGCAGAGTGAATAATTAAAGCTCCATCTTCATGTCGTTGCTAGTGCTACTGCAGAAGGGCAGGGACATCAGGTTAGCCAAAAAGTATATCTATATATATTGCCCATCAAAGGTAAAGGAGTCAGTGAGGCAAAGACTGAAGTCTACAGCTTGGGCAAAAAATCGAAACACCCGCCCAGAGACTGGGTAGGTCAGATGTCTATGTAGTATACTACTACACAGATGTAGTATACTACATCTACTGTAGTATAGACACAGCCAAAGAGCAAGAGTGTAACATCTTTCTTGCAGATCACGTCATGTCTCACATACCTTGGTGGAACACCCACAAAACTACCTGGCAGCACTTTCATTCCTTCTGTTAATTCAACTCTGGTTAACCTGAGAAGACTAGAGTTTTATTCCGGCAGTGTGCCTTGGCAAAACTCGTGTTGTTTCTCTTGTTCTCCATTTCCTGTGCTGTAAAATGAAATAATAATAGCTCTCGAAAGTATTCTAAGAGCTAACGGAAAGAAAGTATAGGCAGTAAAGCACTGTTATTCTCCTCATCTACGTTACATCTCTTCCTCCAAACAGGGTTTTATACCAAACAAAAGAAATTCATCAGAAGTTCAGAGTTATCCTTGGCCCATCATGTTTCTATGGTTACAGAGCCTGTGTTTTTCATTTGTAGAAACTAGCAAGAATTTTCCCATTTGAAAAGACTGCTGTGCCCTGCCTCACTGACCCTGTTTTATTTTGTGAGCCTCATCAAGATAGCATCAAATGCATCTTTGAATCAGATTGCAGGCCAAGGCATTTACATGCAAAACAATCATTATTTGCAGTAATACTCAGAAATGTCACCACAAAAACAAGAAGCAGGAAGGGATGTTGCACTTTATCCCCAAGGGCTTAACCAGTCTCCATTTTTCAGCAGACCAAGCCGGCCTCTGCAAGACAGAAGGAACATGCTCCTCTCCCTGACAGCAGCTGCTTGTCTTGGCCTTGCTCTCCAGCCTGTTGTACATCCTGGGAAAGAGCCAACCTGTTGAGCTTCATCTCAGATGCAGTCCACCCTCGATATTTTCTTATGCCATTTGATTTTCTTAGTACAGTTCAATATGATGAATATACAAGCATACATATATTGATATATAATCGCAGTACGTAAGTGATATACCTAACCACATCAAGATACAAGCCACTCTACTACATGAACTGTTATGAGGCAGTACATATATATATTTTTTTCACCTCTACCATTGCTTTCCATTAGTTAATATGCTTGTAGGTTAAAATTTAAGCTTCTCTTGAGCACAAGCTTGCAATTCCCTTAACATCCTCCTGAAATACTGCTGCTTTTCTCTACTCCACTCCTTGTGCAGAAAAGTAACCATCCCTTCTGAGAAAAAAAGCATAATCTATCCCTTCTTGAAGTAACAACAGAAATTGGCTGTAGTTGAGCCTTCATTCTTTTAAATCCTACCTCTACATTGTGTATTTCTCATTCTCATTGCTTTCCTTCAGGCATCTGTGGGACTTTATCTGTTGCTGTAGCATCAGTGCAAATTACCTTAGAATAACTGAAAGTCATTTTGGTGCAGTGATTTACCACAACTTCATCACAGCATGCTTAAAGGAGGATGTTGTGATTGCACAGAGAATAACATGCACCAGCACTGTGGATGATGTTCAGTGTAATCTTGAAAGACTGGCAATGATGCTGGATAATGTACCTCACAGGGTCATAGAATCATAGGATGGTTTGGGTTGGAAGGGACTTGAAAGATAATCTAGTTGCAACCCCCTGCTTATAGGCAGGGACACCTCCCTCTAGACCAGGTTACAAAGCCCTGTCCAGCCTGGGGAGCTTCCAGGGAGAGGGCATGTCCAAACTCTCTGGGCAACCCGTTCCAGCATCTCACCATCCTCACAGTAAAGAATTTCTTCCTAATTTCTATCTAGTCTAAATCTACCCTCTTTCAGTTTAAAACCATTTCCCCTTGCCCTGTCATTACATGCTTTTATAAGACGCCCCTCTCTCTCCTCTACTTGAACAGAAAAACTATAAACTCTCTTGGGGTCAGTCACGACCACCAAGTCCCAGCTTGTAGTCTCTGCTGAACTTTTGTATGTTTAGAGTTGCCTGAATGTAAGCTTTGCTTCTGTGATCACAATGTTGAAGTAGAAACCACACCATTTCTCTTTTGTCAAGAGTCTTTTTTTATCACTTTTCCATAATTCTTTGGGAACATCCACTATCCTTTAAAATCACTTTACCTAAATACTCTTTCCTACAGTGGAAGATTGGGAAGTGCTGAGCTGGAAGCTCAGTGAGGTAGGATGTATATGTCACCTCTCACATTGGCCCTGGAACAGGAGCTAAGGGTCTCCTTAGGCTAGAACAGGAGTTTGGATTGAAAACGCTCAACATAAGCTTCCTTCTCATGAAAAATGCCTATAATAACATAGATCTAATCTAAACTAAATCTAATCTAAATGGGGACCTTGAATTGTTAATATTTTAGAGTGCAGTGGATCAGGCTGGGAAGGAACTAATTTTCTTAGTAGCACTCTCTACATTATTGTGGATAAAATAGTGTTGGTAACACATCAGTGTTCTGGCTACTGCTACATAGTGCTTGGAAAAAACATAAAGGCCTTCTCTGTTTCTTCCACTGCTCTCATTCCCAGCAAGGAGGCTGAGGATGAGAAAGAAGTTGGGAAGGAATTTTTCTGACACAGGGAAATCCCATGTCATATAAGGTCATGGTCAGCAATAAAAGTTCAAGAAAATGAGGAGGAAGGGGAGATGTTCACAGTTATGTAATCTTCTCAAGTGACCAAACTCTTCTTCTCAGCCTTTTCTTTACCTTGGTTTGCAGGGACCCCATATCCTTCCTTTGTTCTTTCCAATTATATTTATTATTATTATTATTATTTTTCTGCAAGGATACCTTCCACATTCTTATTTTTCTCTCACTATTTCTCTAGAATTTGGTTTAACCAAGGGTAAAATGTTTTTTATTCCCACGGAATCTCTCAGGAAGGAGATAGTTTTCTGGAAAGGACTGAGAAAAATATCAGTGAATCTCATTTTCATCTGACTGATGTAAATCAGCAGAGGAAGTCTAACTTCTTCTGGCATCTGTATACACCAGCTGCATACGTGGGGCACAGCTTTATGGCTGTGGTGATTTCACACCAGTAGGCAGCTCAGCACCACATGCTGCTCTCACTCTTCCTCCTCAGGAGGGCAAGGGGACAAAATTTGTTGGAAAGAAGCTCATGGGTTGAGATGAGGACAATGTGATCACACACCACATACCATCATGGGCAAAACAAACTCAGGGAGCTGGTGGAGCACCTCCTGCCCTCCTGCTGCCCTGAGCTCTGTGCCCACAGGGCTGCTTGTCTCTTGTTTCTCCCCCCTCTTTCCCAGCTGCTGTGCAGCAGTTGCTCCCTGGCAGCAGCAGAGCCCTGTTGGAGCAGCTGGAGCTGCTCTGCTCTGACATGGGGCACTGCAGGGCTCTGCTCACAGAGGCCGCCCCGCAGCCCTGCTACCAACACCTTGCTGCGTAAGCCCAATACAAGGTCTAGTTACAATAAAGATTTATTTTTATGCCTAACCAATAGCTTAAATGCAGTTTTAATTAAAAGCAAAACAGAGTTTGTCTATGAAGTGGTTGCCAATTCCTGCTTAATTATCACATTCACCAAATACCAAAGCTAGCTTGTCTGCAGTTTGAAATTTTCTTACTGGAATGAAAGAGATGGAATAGATAAGATGTCAATTACAACAAATTGTAATTAAGATTATTGGCAGATGAAGACCCTCAGGGAACCATAGCCCCACAGTGCAGGAAACTTGATATTCACATGGCCCTTCCTTGAACTAAAGAAGAGAATGAGTCATTTTATATAATAGAAATTGATCATTTAAAATAACACTTCAAAAGAAAAGAAACTATATAGAGAAATACACACATCAAATCCTCTCTTTCTTTTCACATTTCTTGTCTTTCTTGTCACATTTCTAATCTGATTGTAGTTTCCTTAACTAGATTCAGAGTATGGAGCCCTACTGCCTTCTTTTGCACATTAGTTTTGAAATGCTTGGAGTGAGAGAGAAAAAACCTCTGAAACTGATATTGAAAACAATATGGTGGAAATCTTTTCACTAGCCAGCAACCTTGTGCAGCAGCAGTCATGCCAAGTGACAAGCAAGAAAACAGGATTGTTTCACTTTCTATTTCCTCCCACCACATCTCTCCTGAACAATATTAAGACTGGGGAGAAAGGAAGCTATTGTAGTCCTAAAGTTATAATACAACATTCACACCAGTGGATTCAGTGAGGTTAAACAAGACTAGATAGCTCAGTATTGCAAACAGCATTTCTCCTCTTAATTCTTTAACTGGCATTGTGTAAGAGGTGCTTCACTGCCTTTGCATTTCTTATTCTTCAAGAGATACACAGGAAGAACTCTACCCATTTTCCTCCCTATTAGCACTGCCTAAGGGGTCATATAACTTTGAATACTCATATACCAATCATATTCTCCTCTCCTTTTGGCCTGGAGTCACATCAAGCTGCGTTTTAATACCTCCATATTCACTAAAGTCTCTTTCAAATCTAAGTAATCCATTCAGTATTCTGAGTCCTAGCTGCTTACTCAGAGGACAAGAGAGAATTGTCATTCCTTTAGTCAGCAATAAAGAGTGAGTACATTTCAGAGAAAATGAGAAGGGTTTTATTATGATTTCTGCATTATCCTTTGTTCCCAACAGTAGAAGAATTTCTGTCCTATTCTTTTTCTGCTGACAACACTATGGCAACAGGGACCATACAAGTAAGTATGTTGTATATAAAGTATGATAAACTATATAGATAAGCTCCAATTTGTAAAATTCATCACTGAATTCAACTAGCAAAAAGCCCCTAGTGAAAGATACACTGGAAAGAACTGAGCCTGAGTTCCAGAGATAATATGAACTGGGCATAGAAAAAGCTGCCTTGTTTCACAGAGGCAAGAAATTGCCACTGTGTCATTTCTTCAATGATCACTTGGAAGAACAGGGATCTTAGCACCCAGTGAGTAGAAAGAATTGGAAAATTTGGCAATTATTCCTAACAAAGATTCCTAACAAAGATGTCAGACATTTTTTTTGCATACTTAGCACATTGCGACTCACAGAATCCACTGCAGAAAATGGAACTGTAGGGGCACATCCCAGTGACTGGTCTTGGGCGGTGCTCACACAGGGCACCCAGGACTGATGGTGTTCTATCAGCAGGTGGCACTTAAGCTGTATTTAATTGTAAGAGACCAGTTCACCCAGTACAAATGGACACAGTATCAATCATCCTGTTTGCAATGCTGGGGAGCTGTCCAGTGTTGTCCTAAAATGAGTACAGAGTTCAGGCTCCTTCATGGCAGCCACTCCAGGAAACACTTATTATTTGAAAGAGTTTTTAATTTTGAAAGATTTCTTAATGTTGAAGGAATTGTTGTAGGTTAATAGTGCTAAATAAATTGGCCCAAACTCTCAAGTGACTTCTCTAATTTTTATTTTTTTTTAACTAAAATGTATGATGCTACTCCAGCGTGGGAGCTGACACACCTGCAGTACACACAGTCAACTGAAAGGAAATGCAGGTTTTCTCCAGTAAGCATGAATTTATACTTTCTGAGGGAAAAAATGTATTCCATTTTAAAAATAAAGAAGTTACTATTAGAAAGACTTTTTTTTTTACATAGACTGCAGATAGAAGTGTTGTAAAATATCATCAGAACAATTATTTTACTAATGACAGATCCTATTCTGTAAGTATTCTGATGCTCCAGCACATATTTTTAGAAATAATAATGGAGCAGTATGTTTAGGAAATAGAAAACTGTTTATTGTTGGTGAAACTGAAATATAAAGTGATGGAGACACAGATTACAGAAAAGTCATTAGTGGTAATATTTAAAGATTCGGCTTGTTCCAGTTTAGATGAAAAATGCATTTTAAAGTGGTAAATTGCATTATGCTTCTGGTTATCTTTTGCTTAGCTCCTATTGTACACATGGCATGAATAGAAACCTGCCTGTAAACTGTAAAATAGAAACATTAAAAGCAGCAAAGTAGTTCAAAGTTTTCTTTGTATGTCTTTATGAAATTTTGTATTCAGCTACAAGTCAGTCATCAGGGCAGAGCACTTACAGAGCTCGGCTCAGACTTAGGTTAACTAATGAGGTTAACTAACTGATTTAGGAGTCTTAACTGTAGCCTCATTTAGAGACCTGTATTACCCTCCTGTTTCTCTTGGTGAGACATGTAGGTTCTCAACTTCTAATTTAAGTCCCCAAACTGAGCATTTGTGTCCCCTGAAATATACCGTCTGAAACAGACTTGGAAAGGAAGGGAGGGAGAGGAAGATTGAAGAAGTGTCAGGGTAAAGATGGACAGAAGTTCTCCACATTGTTCCAGAGAAGCTAGATCTAATTTTGCTCTTAACCTCCAGGAGAAAAAACAAGTAAATTCTGAAGAGCCAACAAGTGCGTTTGAAAGGAGCTATAGAACTTTTGATTGTTAAAAGCTTTTTGGTAGGTAAACAAATGCAATTAATTATTTGAAAATCTAACAAAATCACAGAATTGAATGTAAAATGCTAAGGGTCTCTGTATGTGCCATTTTCTGTGTGCTCATAATACTGAGTATAGCATTCAACCTATCTTCTCTCAATATCTATCAAAAGATATAACGATTTGCAGTTTCAACATCATAACTTAGACTACATTAATTTTGAAAAGTTTGGGAACCAAATTATGGGAAAATCTTTCTGCTTGTTTTCTTTTTTTCTTTTTTTACACTTTTTTAACTTTGTTTTCTTATTCTCTAAAAATGGTATGAAGAAATAGGATCATGAAGTTTATTTCAATTATTTAATTAAATGGGTGCAATTCATTATGAACTCTACATCTTTCTGAAATGATGTGATAAATATATTCTGCGAAGTGATTATTCAGAAACTGAAGGGGGCATGAGATCAAAACTGAAAGCTAGTTATTACCCTTAAAATCACTCAAAGTCATTGCCATCTCATGGCTGTAATGGACATTAACAGATGGTCTCAGCACAGCCATGAACCAGCGTCCCAGTCACACCTAGCACTGGTTTATCTCCTTTGGTTGTTCTTAAATAAAAAAGGCCAAAAATCGGTACATCTGCATATTTGCTCCTTTTCAACCCAGTGTGGGCACCATTTCCTCAGCTACAAGAGGTAGTTCAGATACTGGTCAAGAGACAAAAGCTGCAGGCACAGCACATCATCCTTTCTATCTCATCCCTCTATTCTTCTGATGTGTTTGTTTCCACTCCTGAAACCTCCTTCCTGGTTATTTTCAGAGTTCATCTCTCCATCTCTCCCTACTGTCCCTCAAGATGTTTCTGCTGCTGAGAAGTAGACAGTCAAAAACATCCTTGTAGCTCCTTTGTCTGATGCATGAAAGAGGGAGAAGATCCCATTTACAGCAGTGCCTTTTTACTAGTCCTTTCTGACCCACTTCATGTCTGAGCGGCCAGGTTTTCCATTAAAAAATACTATCCCATCCTCTTCCTTCATCAGTATAATCATGGCCTCCAAAGTCTCTGAGGAGGGAAGACTCTTCACTCCTTGTCTTGGAGGTGAAAAGCAGAAATTGGCTCTGCCTCAGTCTCTATGCTCACCCCATGAGCAAGGAGCAGACCGTGGGGCAGACAATGCTTCGGATACAACCGCAGGATTTATGCCTTGAGCATAAAATTAACATTTATGCTGTGAGCCTTGGGATTTGATCAATACATTCCACTGAGCAATTGTGGTACTAGAGCAGGCATGAGTCATGGTTTTGGCTGTAGAAAGTCACTTATTGTACTAATAAATGCAATATGGAGGTAGCATCTAGTGCTGCTGTTGAAATGCTTTTTGTTAAGTGTGCTCCATCCATGGTTATCAGATAGAATTAAATGCCTCTCCGATAACTCTATCCCTTTCTCTTCATTTTCATGTTTTATTCTTTAACCATGTGCATCAGATCCATGTTAAATGGATATTTACAGTTAATAGATTAAATTTAGAATTCTTTCTCCCCCTTTTTTTTTTCAGAATATGATGGCACCCTAGTTGTTGTATCTTAAGTACATAGCTGCACAACACAGCTTCACAATTTTATGCACAGCTGAACTTTTCTGTTTCACATTGGCCTTCAAACTCTTTGCACAGTTCTGTTATCTCAAACATAAACGTAAATTACATATTTAATAAAATATGTTAGAAGCTTTTTATTAACACTTGAGCTATAATGAAAACACTTAGATGTTAACTTGAAAAAAGGATGAATATGACATGCATTTACATTTTTTTACATATTAGTATGGTCTTTATTAATAGACAATATGGATATCTGATTATAAAAATACTCTAAAACTACATTAATAATAGATACCTGTAACCTTTATGTAAAAGATTTTAATGCCTACGGGAATATTTATACGTGTATCAAAGATCATTGGATTTAAATGATTTCACTCTAATTATATATTCACCCTCCATGCAACTTTGTTTCTCTTGTTTTGTACTACCGCATATTTATGTAAAATATATTTTCATATCATTTAGGACAGGTTTTTCACTTACACTTCTCAACTACTTCTCTTATTGCTGGACCACTCAAATCTTTTATATGTTGTTTTCTTGACACCAGGTGCCAGTTGACCCCAAGGAAGCCAGCCATATGCCATCCACACGAAAGGCAGTTCCTTCTGGCTCCTGTTGGATCTTGGTGTTTCTGAAAACCACTCACCAGTCTGCAAAGGGAAGACAAAGAATGCAGCAATGCAGAGAGCTGAGAGTTTAGCAAGAGCCTGACCTAACAGACAACCTACTGGCAGCAAAGTGAGTGCAGTTCCTTGAGGAAAGATTCCATCATGCTTGGTAAGGCTGGTTTCACCTGCTGCTGTTGAAGGGTATTCATTCACCCAGTATTCCCATAAGCCACATCTGCTTGAGCCATCATCAGTGCCACTAGAGCACAGAGACTTAGTTCAGTCTCTTTTCTTACCCCCAGTGAGCACAACAGAAAATGCAGCTTTTCTTCAGGCTTTCTCTCTGACATATAGAACTGAGGCTTTCTGTTTGGCTCTCAACTTCATGGAATCATAGAGCCAGGGAATAGTTTGAGCTGGAAAGGCCCTCAAAGCCCACCCAGTTCCAACCTGCTGGCCATGGACTGGTTGCCACCCACTCACTCCGACCTCTGAGGGCCCCATCCAGTCTGGCCTTGAATTCCTGTAAGGAGATGGCACCCACAGCTTCTCTAGACAGCCTGTGCCAGGGCCTCACTGCCTCCCTAGAAAAGAATTTATTTTGAACTTTTGTTATCCTTTTTCAGCAAAACCATTCTCATCTTTCCTTTCTCTTCTATATTATTTTTTATTTTGAATTTTACTAGCAAAACAGAAACCACGCTTATCAGCTCTGCGGATTCTTCTTTCAAGCAGGATTTGATAAGCTCTGACTTTGGCAGCAAGAGCTTTGCCCACACCAACAAAGCCTGTGCAGGACAGCCCTGTTAATCTGCGTGAGAACAACGTCCTTACAGCAAACAGTGGCATATGGAAAGATGCAATGTTGAATGTTTAGATTTGTGTGAATATCTAACTTAACCATCTCTCCCAAGCTGTCAATGACATAATATGAAAAGGCTTCCAAATCACAGAATCACATAAGCAGAGGACTATGGGTTTTGGAAAGGACCTCTGGAGATCATCTAGTTCAACCTCCTGCTAACGCAAATCACAGAATCACATAAGCAGAGGACTATGGGTTTTGGAAAGGACCTCTGGAGATCATCTAGTTCAACCTCCTGCTAACGCAGGCTCCTTACAGCCTTTCCTTTCACACAGGAAAGCATGCAAGCAGGTCTTGAATGTCTTCAGAGAAGGAGACCCAACAACCTCTGAGGGCAGCCTGTGCCACAGCTCCATAATTCTGACAGTAAAGAAGTTCTTGAGAAAATATCGTGGTGAAAAAGGAACGTACATGGCTTCCTGGGACATGTCTAGCAATCTCACTTCAAGTATAATCATTTCTTCCCTACACTTTTTGAGTGCTGTTGCTGCTGCTCAGAGCAGATGGTTAGTTTATATCTTTTGCCCTTTTTGTAGGAATTTTTATTGTTACTGTTGTTTGATGAAATAACTGTCTCTTAACAGTGTTTTTACTTTAACAGACATACTTTTCAGGAGATGAGTGAAACTTCAAAATGTTTGTTGAAGCACAGATCACAGACATATTTAAAATGAGGAACATGCACAAGGCAATTTGACTAGGATGTTCAGAACAATTGATTGAAAAAAGCTGCTGTGTTTATAAATGGCTATTTACATAATCTGCTGTTTCTCTGTTATCTGCAACATTCTGCACAACAAAATTACTGCAAGCAAATGAAATTTAAATGTCACTATATGAGCTAATCTTAGCCAAGCCATAAGAATTTTAAATTAGCTCATAGTGAAAGCAGCTTGCATGACACACTTGGAAGATGAAGTAATCTTTTTGACAGGACAAAGACAGTGGCTCAGCCCTGAGCTTTGCTCAGCTGGTTATTTGGCCAGTTTTCTGAGGATGAGAGGTGTGGTTCTTAGAAGGTGGCATACTGGCCTGCCAAAAGGCCACGCTTCTCACACAGTGACCAGACCTGCAGTCACCAGTTCACTTTGAACTACCAAACAAAGATGTTCTCATCAATTTCATGATAATTGACATCACCATATCTAGGGCAGCTGACTAGGAAGGAAAAAACATGAGCATTAGGGGTTCATTTCCTGAAAGTGCCTCAACCTTCTGGCTCTGATTCAGTAAAGTAACTCAAGCTGTACTAAATTGGAAGTATTTGAGTTCCCTTACTGAAATTTCATTGTGCTCTTTAAATTAAACAAGTATGTTCAGTGATGGATTAAAGCAAGAGTGAGCACAGGTTTGTGAGGCTCAACCTGTTGCGTTTTACCCTGTTGATAAGAAGGTATTTTTTCAGTGCATGCTTTCTGAATTAGTGCACACACAATAGCTACATCACTAACAACATTTAGCATGTGGAGTTAGCACAGACAAAAGAACATTATGTAAGGTACATGTTCAGATCAGACATCAACTGTCTATGTAGCAGCATTAATTTGTAATGAAACATGGTAAGGAGCCCTCTCACAAATAAACCATAATACCCCTCCTGTGGAGGTTGTGTGGGGCAGGGAGAAATAGTGAGAGAAGAGGCTGGATGGTTCTTCTCATCTTCTCAATCAAAGAATAACAGGATTGTAGGGGTTGAAAGGGACCTCTAGAGATCATTGAGTCCAATCCCCCTGCCAAAGCAGCTCCCTAGCCCAGGTTGCACAGGTAGGCGTCCAGGCAGGTCTTGAACATCTCCAGAGAAGGAGACTCCACCGCCTCTCTGTGCAGCCTGTGCCAGTGCTCCGTCACTGCACTATGAAGAAGTTCCCACATACATTTGTGTGGAACTTCCCCTGCTTCAGTTTGTGGCCATTTCCCCTTGCCTTATCACCACACACCACTGAAAAGACTCTGGCCTTGTCCCTTTGCCTCCAGCACCTTAGATATTTAAATATATTGATCAGATCCCCTCTGAGTCCTCTTTTTCAAGGCTGAACAGCCCCAGGTCTCTCAGCCTTTCCTCATAAGGGAGGTGTTTCAGGCCCTTTATCATCTTTGTAGCCCGCTACTGGACTCTTTTGAGGAGATCCCTGTCTTTTTTTGTACCAGGGAGCCCAGAACTGGATACAGTACTCCAGGTGAGGCCTCATCAGGGCAGAACAGAGCGGAGGATCACTTCCTTCGAAAGCTGGCCACTCTCTTTTTAATGTGCTGCAGAATGCCATTGGTCTTCATGGCCAGCAGGGCACACTGCTTACTCATGGCTAACCCGCTGTCCACCAGGACCCCTGGGTCCCCCTCCACAGAGCTCCTCTCCACCATGTCATACGAACGTCTTCTGATTGCCAAGACAGACTACAACAGTTGATGTCCCTAGCAACATCTGCACGCTCCTCTTCCTGTCTTCATCTCCAATATCAAAACCCACATGAAGACACACTGTGAATCTTTGCTCTTGCATCACACCAGAGATGTGCATGTGCTCACCAGTCCTCGAGGCTGCTGGAGGTAATAAATTGACCTCCTTTCATCCTTTCTGGCTTTACTGGTTGAGAAGTTCAAGAGCAAGATCTGGCTCTTAGGCTACAGCATCTGCTGGTGGAAATTCAGCACACATTGCAGAACCACATGGACCATAGGATGGTGAAGTAATTTTCTTCTCAAGGATCCCATACATATTAGTATAGCATAAGCAGTTATGTCTAGTTACAGCCACCACATGGTCCCAGGATGATGGAATGGCAGAGGAAATTCATTGTAGACAGCATAAGAGACATGCATGAGAATAAATATTCACAACTTTGCATATTAAAAGGATGAGCTTTGAAACAACTACTTTCAAGTGACAATATTTGGTTGTTGCTATCATACTGGATAGATTTATGAAAAGCAAGATTTCCTCACCTTTAGAGAATCACTTCCACAGAGAGGAATAGATTTAATTGTCACTACATGTAGTCATAAGGGCCATTTTATAAAAGAATTTGTAACAAGAGATTCAGGCATTTATAGTACGGCAGTAATATTTTGTATTTATTTAAATTGATATTGTGATATAAAATTAATACAAAGTGTTGGATAATATTATTTCCTGCACTTTACAAATCCCTAGTCAAGTTAGTTGTAAAAACTATAGAAAAGGCCTGAGGGTACCCTGACTACGTTTCATAATAAGGTAATTATATGTGCATAACCTTAAAGAGGAGAAATCTTTAGGGATATTTTCTTTTTATGGATGCTTGTATTATCACAATTTAAATAATCAAATGTCTGCAATTGTTCCTTTTTTCAACTGCTCCCACTAACTGGTTACCATGATTTGCTAGTACATATATTTGCATGTTTATACATGTGCTGAGATTTTGGATAAATCCTCTCAGATCGGTACAATGCAAATAAACTTTCAGTTTCTGCAGCCATATAACAGGACAGGAATGCTTCATGGGTCCCTGCTGATCTGAGTTACCCAACAGTTCTGTGACCACTGCCTGCGTGTAATCTTTGGCCAGCTGTAACTGCCAGAGCCTTTTCTGCTCTGCCAGTATTCTCCTAGTATTTTAAGTGTGTTCTCTGCAGAAAGAAAAAGACCTAGCTAACATTTTTAATTTCCACTCTTCCCTGTGAGGAAATGAAGAGCCACAGCCCAATTCTGTCACTGTAATTGGAGTCTGAAACTGGTCTGAGTCTCATTTCAGTCTAATTCCATTTACTTTGGCTGTCTTTTATACTAGAATGAGTGTGAAATGAATCATGCCCTCTATTTTTTATCTCCATGCCTACAGCCAAAGTGCTACCATCAGCCAACACTAAGAGGGCCAGCATCTTAGAACTACTCCTAAACTGGAAACTAAACATCTCAAGGCTGACATGAATGAAAACAGGAATGAAAAGAATCACAAGAGCTCTGGCAAAGATGAAGAGGATCCCTGAAATGTTCCTGTTGTCTGGCCTCTGTGCCTTTCAAGGCCTGTAATACAGAATTGTCATACTACTAACTGTTAAAGAGAGGAGTGGTAAAAAGTGGCAGAAGAGGAATTGTAACATTCCTTCAACCATGGTTTTATTCCATTTAACTTTATTACTATACAAAACCAAAATGATAGTGTTAGTTATAGTCAGTTAAGTAATCAAGGGTCGTATTTATGTAATAAAGTTTATAAGGCTTTATCATAACATAATTCATTCAGCACAGTATTTCCTGCTAAATATAAGCACTATTAGGAAACACTTAACTACTTTCTGATTCACTTGCCCTGCATCTCCATGATAAATTGAGACCTATGCCCATCCATATGTAATGAGTCTCTGCAACAAAGGCCTTCAAAGAAATGAAAACTTGCAACATGGGATGTCATTGTATTTAAAAATATTAAAACCCAAAGGAGAAAAAGTAATCCAACAAGCTACAGAAGAGTATGTGGTTGCTCTATATGGGTTTATACTAGGGTATTGTTTGGCCCATGAGCACACACAGACGTACTTCTATAAATGTACAAAATAGATTTGTCCTACAATACCAGATTAATGGGCAACTAAAGGCTAAACATTTATTTCCAGTAAAGTCAATCAAAAGAGAGAAGATGACAAACTTCAGACTCTCCTGAAAGAGCCCGATGCATTAAGAAATGAAATGTGAGCTATGTAGAAAGCCCTCTGGCAAAGGAGAAGAGTAGAGGCATCCATTCACTGCATTGCTTAACCACTTTAGAGACTGAAAACTAATTTCTAAGCTCACTTCTATCATTCTAAACTCGAAGAAACTCCCCTGGTTTCAGTGGAGTTGTTACAGACTTTCTGTCATTTTTACTGATGTATAACTTTGTCCTCGAAATCTCCATTTGTCTAACAGATCAGTCTTTTCACTAAACTCTGAATACTATTGTCCAGTTTTCAGTTCTGTCTGAGTTTTTAATAAGATGAGGATTTTCTCTCTTGATTTTTCTTTTAATATTCCAGGCTATCGGTTTCTGTGATGTTCTTTGTGGAGGCCCTCATAAAATGTCCTCACTCTGAATACATTGAGCAGGTGTTACTTTTATACACCTGCAGATGGTGAGGCTGCCAGAAAGGACATCAAAGCAAAGCTGAATAGCACTTCTGACAATGTAATGCTGATTCTTCAGTGTACAGCTATCATCAGAAGCTCCAAAAATGGACAGAATCCAAATGGTGAACTGCAAATAGATGGAGTAGTGGAGATGAATAGTAGAGGAAGTCTCACACTTTCCACACAAATTTAAGATTTATCTTAAACATGGAAAGGAATACTTATTGAACACTTAATCTTTCAAGAAAAAGTCATGTACAAATGTGTTCTTAATTTTTGTTGAATAGAACGTTGGGGTTCTTCAGTGTCTTTTCAATGTTACATTTTGCATACACTGTGTTCTAATAGATATAAAATATCATAATTATTCTCCTTGATATGTTTTGACAGAGAAGACAAGTTTCACCTTGAGAGGAAAAGGACTTCTTTGCTGCTTCTGTTTATTGGTTGTCTGGCTGAAGCTTTCACCCCAGCAAAGGTTCTTTTCATTCTTCTGATTACGGCCATTTTTGGACTAGACAATATCCAAACTTATACTCTCCATAAAAAATTTTTGCAATCAAGCTGATCCAAAAGCCGCCATGGCACAAACTCATTACATTAGCCTAGTGCCTTTTTGCATTAAGGGAAATGTGAGCTTTTTAACATATCTTAAAGATGACATAGAACCCTTTGGGCCCTCCTTACCAGGCCAGCTCTGCTGTGCTCTGCCTACACACAGCGTGCACGTGGGTGAAGCTTTGGCTCTGCCCACATCTTTTCCTTTCCTATTCACTTTCAGATTAGTTCTTCTTGCACCAGGCAAACAACAGTGGGACTGTGCCTCCTAAACACTTTTACAAAGGTGAGTGACAGTCATGTCTTGATGTCTTATCAACTTTTCAGATGGCAACAATCCTTTGTAGGTACTCCTGTAGTCATTCCCGAAACCTTGCTGAGTAATGACAGGTACCAATATGATTTTCCTGCTTCAGTATTAATGACACACTCAAAAATCCCACCATTCTGCTGTCAGATACAGTGTTTTGAAAACCCAACAAGGCTTACCATGCACTATACTTAAATGTACTGGAGGTGCCTGTGGCTCAAGGAGGTTACTTGCACTAAGGAAAACAGTTTCTAAACTAATACTGACAGCTTTCATGAACTGACCATATTGTAATGAAAAATAGTACAGGGGTTATGATTTTCACAACAAAATGTAATAAAAAGTTACGTTTGTCTGAAGCAAATGGAATTGCAGTTCTGTTACATGTTGAACAAAATTAAGTCTGAGCTTCAGGTTCAGGGAAAACTTACAAAGTATTTGGAACTAAGTGTAATGGAGGCTACTAGCGCAGCTAAGTATTTGTATTTGCCAAAAAAGGGAGGCAGACATTAACAAAACCTTAAAACACAAAATCAAATCAAATTATACAAATCCAATGCTTAAATCTTAAGGACAAAAGACGCAGAAGACCATCATCTGTTGATTTAATTTATTAGGCTAAAGTGCTGAGAAATTCAGACTTTTTTTTATTTTTAAAATATGCATCACTAGATCACGTCTATGCATTAAAAAGTAATATAATACTAATTTTCATGGAATAATATTTCTCCAGTCCTAACTGTAGGAAAATTTTTCACTGCTTTAATGCTTTAATTATCAGAGCAAACTAGCACCTTTCATCCCCAAATTACACAACAGTATTAACACGACAGTAAGGTTACATAGCCCTGCTTCTCCCTATTAGTAGTCACAAGGCAGAAATACAGTTAATAGATAGATGTCATTTATGCTACCAGCTATACTCTGCATTAAATCAGCTCCTCCATCTGCAGCCAAGTCTGAACCAGAATACAGCACTGGTTTCTGTACAAATGAACATCCTCATGGTTGTTGTTATTAAAGTACATAAAGTGTGAAGTCAAAGCCACTGAGACTACAGAGAGACTTCTGGGGAAAGAATACATATATTTATTCAAATTCTAGTTAGTCAGAATACATGATAAAAATCTTTCTTTCTTTTTCACATGTTTTTTCACAAAGAAATATAACTACTCCATTTCAACCCTTGACTCAGTCACATTGTCAGGCCTGGATTCAAACACATTTCTACTTATTAATTCATAGCAATGATTTTTATGAGGTGTGCAGTAAAGTTGGCCATAAATGATTTACTCTGCCTGAATGACTCGTAGTATTATACAGCTATAAGAAAATCGTCTGAGCAAAATTATAAGGTACAGTGTGGCTATTCACAGCATTTACAATTTAAGAATTCCAAGTTGATTGTTAGTTACATTAAAATGTTATTAATTACTCTAGAGTTTCTACAGAAGCAGAGAGAGGAATAACTCTTGATTTCTGTGACTGTTTCCCCACATGCAATGTACTAGAAAGCTGGAAGAACTAGATTAGAGATTCCAATCAAATTTCATATTTCAGGCAAACAACCTAAGTCATAGAGGCATATGACGATACAAACCCTCCTCATTTGTTGATAATGAACATGAAAAATGTTCCTCAATTCTAACTGAACTATTAGTTGCTGAAAACCACTTTATTATTAACGTCTTTGAGTTAGAAGAAACTCCAGAACACTGACTGACCTGAACATACCTGCAACCAGATGAACAGGAAGACAAACTTGTGCAAGCACTCACATTCACAGCCAGTTTACATTTGTGAGTGAGTTCTGGATATGCACAGACAGGAAGCCTTGGAAAGTGATGTTCACATGCTTGCTTATTTACCATACAAACACATCCTGAAATACATTAAGACAGAAAGCATACTACTTTATTAGGCAAGAATAAGGACATACAAAGCAAAAAAAAATGTTATTATCCCAGTTTTACAGGGCATGCAATATCGAACAAAGAGCTTAGTAGCTGTAAGGGAACTGCTGAATCACAGCCTGAACCACTGATTGATCACCTGAGGTGAGCACTGAGTCAGCCATGGGGGCACAGGTGGAGGTGATAATACCTGTGTGATTGGAAGGGGGGGAGCCTGGCTCCCCCTCTCCCCAAGCCCCATTTAAGGGCTGACCACCACCAGGAAAGGATCTCTTCTTGGAGATCCCTCTTGTGTGGAGTCCACAGTGAGCCTTTCCCATCTCAAGGTGAGCCATTTTTCCTTTGTACTCTTTGTATACCATCTGTACAGACCTAACTAAATATACCATCTTCTATACTCTTCTTAAAAAGTCATCTTTAAGATTGCTCACATTACAGTAGCTTATCTTAGTTTACATGGCAATTCTGTAGTGCAGGTCAGAAATGAAAATACATCTACTTCACCTCCATTTCCTAGTGCAAGATCATCCTCCTGTAGATCTGCATATCTGAAATCAAAGGCATACATATACACACATTCAGATTCAGATTAAATTATGGAAGGCTTACACAGTTGTGTTCTTGCAAATAGTAAACCTTTAACTTAATCTGTAGTTGAAGAAACAGCATTTCCAGGAAGCAAGCCCATGCCAAAGCTCTAAATCAGTACAGACTACGGGGGAGAACACTGCTTATATTTTTAACACCTCCTCTAGTATCATGTCTGTGGTTCCTCAAGTTTCCTCTTTGAACTCAGTAAATCTTACAAGGTCATGACCACAAATAGCAGGAAAGTGAGGAAAAAAAGCAATAAAAAATTATAACAGAAATAGAAAGACCAGCAGATCACTTGCTTTTACAGAGCATAAGGCCACATGTTTGTAAGATGAAGTTATGTTGACAGGTTATTGGTCAGTACAAACTCTTTCTGGATGTGTCTCTGCTGTGGGTTTGACACCCAAATTAGCCTCTGTCATACAGATATCTAAATACCAGGACAGAAGAAGGTGCTGGAGTACACTTCATGGCCACTCTCTTTCATTTCAGGGAAAATCAAAGCTCACAGAAGAGTGATGCTGATCAGATTTGCCCTAATGTAGAGTCTGCAGGTTGGAGCAATAGCTGTAAGGATCAGGACAACATAGATCTGCCTTATGTTACACATTTCCTCAGATCTTCCATACCTCTTGGATTTTGAAGCTTGTTCCTTCTCAACACCAAGATATTTTTTAAAACTTGACACTAAATAAAGGATTACAGAGCACATGCCACTGAGTTAAAGAATTGCTGCCGCAGAAGTATTTTATGAATCTGGAATACACAGGCAATTTCTGTTAAGATCAGTGACTTTCCTAGATGACATTTGAGTCTTTGCTAAGAAGAACAGATTCTTCATCTCAAATCAGACAACAAAATATTAAGCACATGCTCTTATAATATAAATACACATTGCTCAATGGAAGTTATTTTACAGGTACTGACTGATGAGCTGATCCCTTATATGCATAGGACTGCATAATTTGAAGATTCATATATTAAATATAGCTGAAGAGATATACATAACATTAATCTACCTATACTTTTTGTTGCTATTCTTTGTTTCCCTGCCACGAGCAGGAGTGATGTAACACTATAGTTATCGTATGGTGCTTACAGAGACTAAGGGATATTTTATTTCTTCACATGCTTTCCATTTAATTTCAGAGAAGCCTTGTTCTTTTGGAGAAATAAAGAAAAACGGTTTCTAGGAAATTTGCTTTTTCGTAGTCCACAAAACTCTCCAGCCAAGAAAGTTCTCTTGGAGTCAGAGGCAGCCATACACCTTCAGTCTTGTGTGGAGAGCAGGACTGCAGAACTCTTTGTTTCTGTATACAAAGCCTTCAGAAAGAAACTTCACATACATATGAAGAGTGTTCATGTCTCTGGAGTTTAAGTTTCTCTTAATCTAAATTCTGATTCTTTCTGCTGTAGCTTCTTTACTTAAGCAGAAGTGTCAGAGAGGCCTCCTTTGCCCAGACCATGCTTCCACCTGTCTGCCAGCTATTAACGAGTACCCAGAGACCTTCCCATCAGCCCTCCAGTCCATTAGAAAGAGTACCATAGATTGTCAGCTAGGTTTGTTAAAGTCCTCCCTACTCTAATTAAGAACCATTCCTTCCTCCTTGCTGAACTTCGGGAGCTTAATTCATTCTCAGTATTGTAGTGCACCAGCTTCATAAATCTCACTAATTCACTCTTAGTGATTAAAGGATTTTTTTTACCACTCTGCTGCTCATTACTTTGCCCTTAGCTCCTTGTTCAGCCCACAGTTTTGATTACAACTTTCTCAGCTGCCATGAAGACCACACAGGTGTCTTCACTTTCACAAAGTGCTGCTCTCCTTTTTGACCTCCTTGTTACTGTACTCTCCTCCATCTCCCTCACCTTTTCATTGTTGCTGCCAGGCTTGAGCTCATCAGCGTTTTCTGCTCAACCTCTCTATAACTTTAACGCCGTGAGCTTTAATGACTTCTCATCAGTTCTCAGTCCTCTCCCCCTCTTAGTCCACCCTTTCGTTTGTTAATGTGGCACTTCGTCCTGTCGATGTTTATGTCTGGTCCACCTTTGGTCATCGCTATAGCAACTGCCTCCATCTTGTCTGTCATTCAACCCATAGCACAAGCTGCACCTTTGGCTAGAACTCCATAATGTCAACTGTTTTCCTAAATAATATTTCTAAATTATGGTCTTTCTCACTACCCTGCAAGTAAATATATGACCACATTCTTATTATCTCAAAATCTGATTGCTCTGACACATTTTTCCTTAGTCTTTTGTTCTGCTTCAGGAACTGTGACTGCAGTAGTGTCATTTCCTGTCTTTCTCCATATACTCTTTTTCTGCTCTCCAGCAACATACTTTATCTGTTAAAAATCTTCTCAGCTGCTGCTTATTCCACCTCACTCAGTGTCAGGAGTTAACTAAAAGCTTTGATTTCCCTACCACAGCTACTTCCCCTGTGCACTTGCTAATTTCCAGTGAGGTACCTTTGGGTTGTCTACCAATGACTTGCAGGGAACTCAAGATGAACCAGCACAGTTATTGCCCCTGCCCCGCCTTGTGTCAAATCTGTTGGTTCTTATCTCACTGCTGGGAGGCTGACTTTAATGTGCTCTGTTGGTTGGGATCATCTGGGGTCTATACCAGGACCTAGCACACCTGGGCACCATGGTGATGCAAGTGCTAATATACAATATACGTCTCAAGGTCTGACTCCTACTTCTTTGTTGCTGAATTTAATGATCCCAGTAGACTCTACCTGAACTTAAGACAGCTTTTAGGCTTTTTCACAGATACTTTTGTTCTGAGCTTTTTGAGTTACCACTTTCGATTCACTTAGTAGTCTGTAAAACATACCCAGAAACTGTGCATCAAAACATTAATCAGATTTAGCACTAGATGTCTTAAATAAATCTATAGGGTCAAGAAGAGAAGTAGAGTAATCAAATGAAACTGAAAAGCAGTTATGTGACACAGTAAGAGAGTGCTGTAGTCTTCAGTCTTTCCTAAGAAAGTCCTTCAGTCTTTCCTTTCTTCACTGGGACAAAACACTGTTTCGTGTGGGACTGTTCTCTGCTAACTAAGGAAATGCAATTTATCCAGTCAGCTGAGGGGGAAAAAAATGTAATGTTGCATAAGCTCATAGGATCATATCTACTTTGTGCTATCAGCCTGACAGCTCTGTGACAACACCACATGATAACCACAATCACCCGTTAAAACTCTTTGGATTGTTTTTCAGCTCCATTTCCTTTGTGGCCTGGGTGTTCGACAAATTGTGCAAAGAAAAGTTCATCTGAAACAAACTCATTACTGATGATAAAAGAGCAGTAGAAGAGAAGTCCTGCATAGAAATAAGTCACAACGTCAATAAGGGACAGATCCTGGGGGAAACCAACCTGCATTTAGTCAACTCTCACAATGTACCAGCAATAGCTGCTTTGCAGGCTACTAGGTGGCACTGTTTTGCTTAGCACAGCTGCAAACAGAAGTGCTCTTGTTTGTCTAGTAAAACACCCCTAGTCCTGGCTGAAGTTGCTTTCGTCGTTGTTGCGAATAGGAGGAAAGGAAAGCTAAGCTTACTGTCTTTTTAAGTGAAAAAAAAGCCACCACTTTTTCTTCTTCTCCTTCAGAATTTTGAAGCCCTTATTTTTTTTACAGGGATACTTAAATATTTTCGTTATGCATGAAGACTATGTATTCAGGCAGGTAGGCTCTAGGAATAAAAACTACAGGCCTGGGCATTCAGGTGCAGAATAATCCTTTGTAATAAAGGGTAGCTTTAAATGTTTTAAGTAATTGTATGTCATATTTACTATTCTGGTACCTGTCTTGGATATGCTCTCATTAGCTAAATTCTTTAATTCATTATAGAGTCTAAGTTAAGACTAAGCTGCAGTGAGCAATGACAGTTTTATTAAAAACACATTTTTCATGTAATTGTCAATGTTTTCAGATGAATTAATTTTAATACAGCTGATGATTTAAGTGGAAGGCAATATACTGTCATCCAGAGAGAGGTTCAAACCCAATTATATATGTGAAAAGTAATTGTGTGGAAGGCAGGGACCCAAAGGACAGAAATGTCATCAGTTAAATGATGACCTTTCCCAGCGTAGTGTTTGAAGCAGAATAATGATCTCTGATTAACAAGATGAGGGTTTAGCCCTGCTTTGCTACCCTAGAGTGAATGTACGGACTGCATTCTGAGGCTTGGAGCTGCCCTGCCCTTCACAGCTAGCTGGAGTCACAGCCCTGTATGGACACACCAGCTGGAGCTCTTGGGTTTTCCAGCTCTGGTGGAATGAGAGGTGAACTGTTTGTCATCCAATTCAGGCAGAACCAGCCAAATTAACTCAGATCACCTCCTCAGCTTCTCTAAAGAAAATGCTAGTGTGATCCCATCTGTTCGGCAGAAGAACTTGGGAAGCAAGTATCCCCTGAAGAGAGGCTGTAAGGAATGATTATGGGTTAATAACTTATTAAATCACTGCAGCTGTTTGTAATGTTATTGGCTGTACTTGGCATCTTTCTTTCCTTTATGGGTTTTGGCTGTCTGGGGTTTGAAGAATATCTAATGCAACTCAGATTGGATAAGGGGAGGGGAGAAAATCTTCATAATTATCATAGCCTTTCCTGGAAAACTTGTCTCACTCTATGTAGTAATCCTTCACCCCCAATCCAGACTGGGCTTTCCTTTTTGCCGGAGCTGTGAGGGAGCCTTCACAGAGAGCTCAATGTGTTTACATTTGGCAAAGGGAGATTCTGTCACATGACAAGTACAGAATTCATTCTAGCATTTCAGCCTTTTAATCTAGTATAAAAAACCAAAACAGTGGGTGAGGGCTTCTTATCTTATATGTTTTCAGACTTCCAAAGTATCTTTTTCTACTACATGAAAGAATGCTGCAGACTGCTATGCGACAAAGGATTTGTCTGGTTCATCAAACCTTTTGCCTGAGGACTTTTACGCCTCCAGTATATACAATGAGGCACCTACAATTTCTGCTAGCTACATTATTCTTTAACAAACCTCTGCCCTACTATTACTATAGTCCTAATGTAAACTATTCAGCAGTGCCCACAATTAACCGCAGGATGAATTGCCTTGCAGCACAGAGGAAGAAATTATGACTTGAAGACCTTTAAAATCAATTCAGTCAGATAGATAGAATGCTTCCAGCGCTTGGCCTGGGAGCAAAGCACTTCTCAGCAGCCCTATCAGGCCCAACGTGGGCAAAGCAGGCTCTCACTGCCTCCCAGCTGGGACACATTTGTGCAGAGTAGCCTCTTTTCTGGTCTCTGATCCCATGTCAGAACCAGTTAGGTGATGGGTTGCTCATTGTGTTCGGGGATAGCAAGTTATTACTGATTGCTGATACGTTTTTTCACTGCAATTCTGTAATACATAATTGTGCTGTTTTTTTTCTTGAAGATAAGAAGCTAATGTTATTATTTGTTTAAGAAGACTGTGAGTGTGGTTTGTAAAGTCCATAAGTTTTCTGGAGCCATTAAACTGGATTTAAATCAGCTTATCTAGCTGATACTTTTACTATGATTTTTCACGTACGTGTGGTTTGCTTTAATCTACTTCACATCATAAATCCTTCACTGTACAAGCTAATAGGAGCTTGAATTAGCACGGGGGAGTAATGATGTGGGAATAAGAAGCAGCAAGCATAGGAAACAGGTGCAGGGATAGTTTTTCCTACAGCAGTGTGGGCATAATCTGGCTTGATGTAGAAAAATATAGCCAATGTCCTCCTTATGGTCATGGAACAGTTTAAAAAGTAATGTAGGAAGGATTGTTTACTATCTAATGCCTACAGCTGGGGCATCTTTAATTTTTTTTTTAATATATAGAATCTCCTAATTCTTTTTCCTTATTAAACTTGAAAATCAGAAGTCAAATAAAATGTCACGAGCACAAGATACAAGATAAAATTCTGTAAGCTGGTAATACTAAGTGCATAAGATGCTGTCATCCAAATTACCAGTTCATTTTTATTTTATTTCTGACTTTTTTCCAGAGAAAAAATCCATCACACTTCCTCACCAGCCCAGCTCTGCTTTGCTTATGAGCTCTGACAAGATCACAGCTTGAGGTAGGTTGGTTGCATACAGTGGGCAGAACAGTGTTGTGATCATGATAATTGTCTGAGACATCTAGGTCTGTAATTTCTTAGTAATAACCATACGTGGTGGTTTTTATGCACAGCAGTTCTGACTAGAAGTTCTCTCTGACTGCTCAGCTAACTAAAAACCATAGTGCTCAAAGTAAAGTAGAGCTGTTTGCGAATGGTGTGACAAAGACAGAAGCCACCAGAGATGTAAATTACTTCATCTCAGGGATTAGAGGCAACCAGCAGAGAGATTCCTGCTGTGGAAAAAAAAGGGTCAAGAAGCTTTTTGTTTCCTCAATTAAAGTAGTACCTAGTACTTTGTAGGAAATACAGTGGCAGTTCTTTTCTATGCAACATCCTGGCTCAGACATTTCAGAGGAAGTCATATTGCCATTGTAAATTTGCAGCCACTTTTTTATTGTTTTTCTACAGACTGATCTGAGGGTGGATCCCCACTCATGAATGTGGTTGATTCATTCTCTCAGTGCTATTCATTGAAGAATGCTGTCTGGCTGAGGGTTAGAAAGAGACAGGCTTGGAGAGGAGAGTTTCGTGAAACATTTTCTATATTAATCCATTTTAAGAGTTGTGATTGATCGGTATGAATTTCTGTGGACCAAGCACTGTAAAATTTTAGCTGGAGAAAGTCCTGAGGGTATTCAGAAAACACTTATTTTAATGCAGGAGGAAAATTATGTTTGGGACAGGCTGTCAAGTAGTAGTTGTGTATGTCACCATCACTTTTGTATGTGTTTAAATGTACAAATGCATAGAACAAAATGACAGCTCAGTCATGAAAGTTAGAAGAACGCATAGACTTAGACATCTATCTGCCTTTTCTGATGAAATTTTACCATTTTGAATTTGTATCCCACGACAAAAAGCAGGGCAATTACATGAATAAAACGTGCTCTAGCTGTTTTATTTAATTTTTCAATGCTGAATTTCTTCATATATGTACTCCTTCCAGCACCGAGAAGGAGCACTACAACTTAGAGGATGCTACTGAAGAGAGACAAAGGGGAGGAGCAGCAATCATCACAAAGCTAGGACATCTGGTGGAGGCAGAACATGTGAATTAAAAGACACAGCATACACTTATCAGCTACTTCAAACATATATAGGTGATGTTCCTCGAATATCCTGGTAGTACATCAGTTGGCTGGTTGCACAGAAGTACTTCATAAGAAACAGGCATTTGCTTCAAAATTGGGTGAAGTTAATTCCTTGTGATGGAGATATGGGGTTCCACATATCAATTTAAAAAGTTATACACAAAGAGAGTGTGAATATCAGTTCAACAAGCTTTAAGCTCTGGTGCTGGTGGGAGTGGCAGCTGGAGGAATAGGACTTGTGGTCAGATGGAGCAGATACATTAGCAAAGTGCTGGACTATTCAGAAAGCAGGTTGTTCCTGGCATCTGATTCTGCCTGTACTTATCTCTTTCTGTCATGATGCAATTTATGTAAAATGAATGTTGATGTAGCTAACTTGATCCATTAATTTATACTTTTGTCCATTGTATGTTGCTATGAGCTCAAAAAACTGCAAGTTTCAGGAATGTGAAGACACACAGCTGCAGGTACAGGAAAAGTAAGAGGAAGCTGTCAAACAAAACTAGCTGGCTTGAAGATGCACATAACTGTTAGACTTCACAGTGCTCTCAAACCGATTTTCAAGCTGTATGTTTATCAGTCTATTTAACAGCATATTTTAAAACTTGTTAGTCGATTAGTCTAAGGTGAACAGCCCTGGATCTGTAGCAGCTGTTTCCACTCTCTAAGGAAGTTTTCTAATAATCAAGTCCAATCTTTAAAGGCTCTTTGGCAATAGTAATATTAAAAAAGAAAGTCTTGCCCAAAGTTTCAAGCAGGAATAGAAAGAGGAATTGCTGGTTTGATCAATCTTGCACTGTGTGAGCTTTCCATACTTAATTTTTACTCATCAGATCAAAGACTAAGTTCTTCCCAACTGCACTGAACTTCTTCTATTTCTTTGAAATAAAGAGGCAGTAATATCACAGAAGAACCATGTTGTTAATATTTGAATAGATTTCATGCCTCATGTAATTACATGAAAAAATAAAATAATGAAAATTCTGGATTCCCATGTCAAGCAAATGGCTTATCAACCTTTCAGAAGTTTTACCTAGCAAAAAGTGTCTTCTGCATTCCAATAAGAAAAAAAATCAGTTTTTAATTGAATATAAGCAAATGCCTTCCTACTGCATGACTGAAAACGTGTTTGTGTTGGAAACTGAGGGTTCGGAAATTTTACAGAAATCTAAGCCATTGAGTGTTTCAAGGAGTTTGTAAACCTATTTAATGGACAGTCCCAAACTATTAAAAGATCACTAGGCCTTCCAAATCCAGGTGTGTGTCAGTGTTTCAATTGCTGGACTTCAGGGATACCAAATATAAGGCTATGTTTTTGGAAAATATGCACAAACCTTTTTTTAAATGCAAACACTAAACACTTGACATACCTCCTTAAAGCCTGTATGTTTTAACTATATGTACTATATGTTCATAGATTCATAGATACATTAGGTTGGAAAGGACCTACAAGATCATCTAGTCCAACCATCCTCCTATCACCATCCCTACCCACTAAACTACTAAATCAAATCCCTTAGCACCTCATCTAAATGCTTCTTGAACAGCGCTGGGGATGGTGCCTCAACCACCTCCCTAGGCAGGCCATTCCAGTGCCTGACCACTCTTTCAGAGAAAAAATTTTCCTCAAATCTAATCTAAATCTTCCCTGGCACAACTTGTGGCCATTCCCTCTTGTCCTGTCGTTAGTTATCTGTGAGAAGAGGCCAACCCCCTCCTCACCACAGCCCCCCTTCAGGAAGTGGTAGAGTGCAATAAGGTCCCCTCTGAGCCTCCTTTTCTCCAGACTAAACAATCCCAGCTCCCTCAGCCGCTCCTCATAAGACNACCCGCTGGGCACGGACCTCTAGCCAGTTCTCCACCCAAAGAAGAGTGAACCTGTCCACATAACGGGCTGCCAGTTTCCCCAGGAGAATACTGTGGGAGACCGTGTCAAAGGCCTTGATGAAGTCCAGGTAAACTACATCAACAGCCCTTCCCTCATCTACCAGTCTGGTCACACAATCATAGAAGGAGATGAGGCTGGACAAGCATGACCTGCCCTTTGTGAACCCGTGCTGGCTGGGTCTGATCCCCTGGTTGCCATGCACGTGCCGTGTGATCTCCCTCAAGATCATCTGCTCCATAACTTTCCCTGATACCGAGGTCAGGCTGACAGGCCTGTAGTTCCCAGGGTCTTCCTTTCCAGAGAACACTACTACGTGTTCTCTGTAGTAGGAATACTTTTCCAGATCAAGGCCTGACATGATATACAAACATACAGTGCATGAGTACACCTGCTCAGTAAAGAGGATATTCTTGTATACTTCAACTCCTGGCATTCTGCTGCGCGTTCAAGCTGTCAAAGATTGTTTTCAAGGATAGCAAATCACACCGCACTTAAAAAAAACAAAAACAGAAACAAAAAAACACCTCAACAATATTCAGCTATGGAGTGTTGGAAAATCCAAGGTTATGAGAAGAACAACATAACATAACACTTTAAGGAAACATAGTAATCACTTCATAAATTCAAATTCGGTGCCAACTGTAGCAGTACCTGAATTTAGGGAGCTTAAAACATAGTGATATTGGTGTTTTTTGACCCAATGAGCATTCACACCTAAATGTATATCAAAAGAAAAAGACCAAAAACACCCTAGATATGTGGAAGCCAGCTATTATGTGCCAAAGCATGCTCTTTTCTTTGCAATATACATAATGAGATACAATCTCTCACCAGTTCATCACTCAAACAGCTAAATCTGATTTTGCAGTGAAAATGCAATTTAATCTCATCAGGTTCCATCGTGCTGAAATACTAAACTTAACAATAGAAACTGATGTGATATGTTTCAAATTAAATTGAACCACTGCAAACAGTGGGTTTCTTCAGAGACCAGCCTTGACTGAATCTGTTTTTCCACTTCATTTTGCAAAGAAATCATCAAGTCTAATGGCTTCAAGCAATCTAAGTGATGTGCAGGTTGAATAAAAAAAACACAAGCAATGTCACTGGAAAAACATGACACACAAACAAAGAGAAATTACCG
This sequence comes from Odontophorus gujanensis, assembly GCA_013399175.1. Classification (NCBI taxonomy): domain Eukaryota; kingdom Metazoa; phylum Chordata; class Aves; order Galliformes; family Odontophoridae; genus Odontophorus; species Odontophorus gujanensis. Next base: position 388,169 of record VXAB01002389.1, on the reverse strand, counting down.
CATGCTGCACTGAAAGTGTTATCATTTCCCCAGTCCATCTGAAAAACTTCTAACTGAAGCAAGGTAGCCAACCATCGGCCAGTGAAATCAGGAGAAAGATTTTGCCTTCTTTAATGTCTGGGTAAGAACTGATGTCTGAAGAACATCATATGAATGCTAGTGTCTGAGAGTGACAAGGAATTTGTTGACTTGAACAGCTGAAGAACAATACAGAATAGGGTCTGAACAACTCAGGTTGGAAGCTGTTAAGATTTATGGACTCTTACTCTGCAGAGGCAAAGTGGTGAACTGTTCAACTTTACTTCCTCTTATGGACAACATCTGTTTCCTCTTATAGCTGAAAAACATTGGCTAAGGGGAAAAAACATATCAACTGATGACAGTGTGCATCATCACCAGAGACTCTAATTGAAATCTTCTAGATGTAATTGGGTTGACTCCGAGAGGGAGCCTCAGACAAAGTAAGCTATATAACACTGAACGTGCACGTTTACCTTTGACATCCACCACTCATGGATCAAGATCCCAGACCCAAGAAAATGCCAGATCTGAGGAATCATGAGCTCTCTCTATGTTTCTGTCTCTCTCTTTCTTCTTTTCTATCCTCTCAGTCTTCTACTCATTTTTCTTTAGTAGCCATTGCCTAAATTTGCCTTAGAGTAGCTAATAAGGAAATAACACCTAAGCTAAGTACCCTTATCCATAATGCTTACTAATTGTTGTAAGAAAGTTACCTAATTTTGCCTCAAAGCAGTTGATTAGTCGTTGTTAGAAAGCTCAATAATTTGTCTTGTACTGTTTCTCTGAGTCATGGTCTGACTTCTTCACAGGAGTGACCCCTGTAGAGCAGGGAGTGCCATAACTGGGGGATTGCAAAGATTCATCTTCCTTGCAACCCATCTAGTGGACCAAGACAGTGCATGACTTGAAAATTTGCATACAAAGGTATAAGACTGAGGTTTTTCTCAAATGTAAAGTCTCTGGCACCACACAGGCAGAGAAAGGTGGGGTGTGGTGGGGTAGGGTAAGGTAGGGTAGTTGGTAGGGACTTTCAAATGTCATGATGTCCAACTGCCTGACCTCTATAAGGCTAAGTGAAAGTTAAGGAATGTTATTAAGGGTGTGGTCCAAATGCCTCTTGAACGCCAACAGGCATGGGACATCCCTTCTCTAGGAAGCTTGTTCCAGGGTTTGATTACCCTCAAAGGCAAATAATTTTTTCCTAATGTCCAGTCTGAACCTCCCCTGGTGCAGCTTTGTGACATTTTTCCCTGCATGTTATGGGTTACCAGAGAGAAGAGAGCAGTACCTCCCTTTACATTTTCCCCTCCTCAGGATTTTCCCCTCTTCAGGAAAAGGAGATGAAGCAAGTGGAGGAGCTCTTGATCAGCAGGAGTCGATGCTGGGAGACCTACCTCCTGGGAGCCAATCTGATGGCACCTGCATTCCAGGCTCACACTACAGTGCCATGTCCAAGGAAATAGCACAACACTGCTTCTCTCAGGAGACATCAGGGAAATGAAGACTACACATGTTAGCAATGTCTGGGTAATGAGTAACACTGATCAAAAGACTCCGGTGACTTTGCGATGAGCATGATTAGGGCTGCATTGTCTAAGACTGTAAATCCTTTCTGCATGGCTGCTCACTGTGTGCAGAAGAGTCAGGCATTTTTCTCTGAATAGTAGAGATTCACGAAGACTTTCATCCATTTTCCCTTGGTGAAGAGCGATGCTGTAGGCCTGAGAGCATGTCACTGATATTTATTACGAACAGGCTTGTTTAAATTATAAATAACTGTTACAAAAAATTTACAATAAAAACAGGAGGCATCTTAGTCTGAATGTAATCTGTGTTTGCGTACTTCCTGGTAGATACTGTGTGAGACAGGTTTCATCAAAATGAACAGATATTTTTTTCTGTGCCGACAAATAAAAAATAAAAGGTGTGGGGGGGAAATACCCAGAATTGTTTGTTTCTGCTAGAGCTGAGCTGCCAGCCAATTTCAAAGCCAGATGGCTGTGAATTAATTCCAGTACCAACTGTCCAATTCCTAGATGCCTGTTTGACAATATTGTTCTTCTTTATTTGTTTACTTTAGGAATAGCTCTGTAGGGAGGTTTATGGTCTCTATCATCTACACTTAGGGGAAAGCCTATCTGAGCAAGGAAAGGGTTAGGAAAACAGAACCTGTGAGGTTTCCCAGGGAAGACTTTCTTCTAATCCTTCCAGGATTATAATGACTTGAGTGGGTTGCTGAAAGCAAAAGCTCTCAGTTGCCAAATAGTCCTCACATGAGAAGGACCCCTGAGCCCTCCCTGCTAGACAGCAGGTATGTATCCACAGCAGTGCTCTTACTGCATAATTGAGCTTCACTGACATCTCATTGGTGTTCAAAGCCCTCTTGCTCAGTGACATGCTTCAGGGGACTCATCTCTAAAGCTATTCCTCACCCTGGGCTATCCTGGCTTCTGAAAAGGGGAGATTTCTGTGTATTCCCAGAAACCAACCCAGCACCCCATAGAGAACTCCTGTAGCACCCAGACAGTGGGCTAGTGCCATCAGTAGTTATATGCTGATGTCTCTAGGTCCACCTTTCAAAACTTGCCAACACTTGAGGAGTTTTAGCAATGCTGACCCAATGAGCTTATGAAGCCTATTAATCTATCTAAGCAACTAATCCAAGGGACAGTCAGCAATTCAGCTGACAGGATTTAGAGTTTGTCTGATTGACGGTAGATACAAAAATGGGCTTACAAGAGCTTTTTGCTCATCTGATCAAACTGTTCTTATTGTCCAGAATTGTACTCATAGTTGAAAAGTGAGTAAACAGCAGGAATGGACTTGACTGGTCACACATATTCACTCTCCAGAAGATGTTTTACCAAATCCAGAACAGTGGCTGTGAAGGCTCTGAATTTTCCTTTGTGGCTTACGGATAGTGTTCAGCTCATGATTTCAATAGATACAATGAGGACAGTGGTAATGATAATGAAATAATGAGTAATAATTTCCTTCAACTACAGCGAAAAACCACAGACTTGCTACAAAATGCATTTCTACCAGCTGAGAATCTGAGAAATGATATATGAAGAATACTCTGTGAGTCAAAATAAGGGATTTTTACATTTTCAAATATAGATAGACTTAAATTTATATGTATACATTCACTGTTTCCTAACACTGTAACATTAAAAAATTAGGATAGTTTCCTTTTTTTTTTCCTTTCTGTAGCCAACACTACTAGCCAAAGTTGACAAGCCAGATGTTATGCTTGGTAGCATATTTTATTATGTATATTTAAAATATATTTTTATGTATATAATTACATTAAAAATTAAGTCTATTGAATGAGTAATGAAATGATTCTATGATATCATAATCCTGTGATTTGACTGCCTGTTCATTTCTAGGAAATTAAACAAGTGTAATGAAGCCTGGAAGAATTCAGTCTATTGATCAAACGTGTAAAATTTAAACATGGAAAGTTCACACAGTTAACTAGTTATTTATACAACATTTTATCCTGGTGACATTAATTTTGCAGAATGGCAGCATCTAAGGATGCTGCATCAAATGTTCCTTTACAGTGAAACAGATGGTTTTTCAAATGGCTGTCCCTGGAAGGGCAACCCGTTAGCTGGGAATCACACTGTGATCCTTTTGATTCCTTCCAGCCATGTTTCTTGGTGGAAGTGTTTCTGTGAGTCAGGTTCTGCTTTGCTTTATCTGTGCAGCTTCAGAGATTTGGAAGAGTATTGGGAGCAAAAGAGGCAAAATAAAGAGCTGTGCTCTCTGGGGACAAAATTCACGTAAGGCTTTAAAGGGAAGGTTCGTTTTTTTATAATAAATGGAAAGAGTAATTTAAAAATAATGTGACTACAGAGCCCGGAGACAGAGCTGAATTTTGGAGCACCCTTTTTGGTCACGCTGGTGTGAATACAGAAGGTGTGAGAATGAGTTGCCTTGGGCAGGAGTTTTAACGGCAAGGGAGATCAGAATTAGGGATGTTAATCAGGAAGAAGCAACAGAAATCTGAAAGCAGGTTGGCCGCAGGAAAATAGAATTCTTTGGGAATATGACCCCAATTGCATATATTACCTTAGGAATATTTATGCTTGGGCGTTATATATTGAATGTGTCATTCTTTGTCAGCACTTTAGAAGGGCTATACAAAGAGTCTCTTGAAGTTAGCCTGAAAATTCCTTTTTTTTTCTTTTCTAATAATCAGAGACTTTTTAAAGGATGGTGAACAAATGCAGTTGGCTTGCACACTGTAAGTAGTAGAGTTTCATTCTGATTTGGTAGGGTATCCATTAAAATTGAATATTCAGTGCCTTCTTTCTTAAAATGATACAAGTACATATATTTGCTTCATTCTTATGCTCATGCAATCTAATTAACAGTAAAAGGATTAAGCTTTTTTAAGAGCTGAGAAAGATGAAGTTAATGAGCAGTGGAAGGAGCAATTTGAACCCTCTGGCCACACTAGTTGGTTCCGAATTGACTGTAACCACTCAGGAAATGGACCTAGGAATCGCTCGGACAGCACATTACAAATCTCTGTTCTTTCTGGAAGAGGAGCTAAGAAGCAAACAGATTGCTAGAACTTGAAATGAAGAGAAGACATAGTAATACTGAAAGTATAACAATGCAATTCTTTGAACTGATAGAATGAAGCACCTGGCGCTACTCTCCTTAATCCCAGATCAGGGGTGGATGATGAGAATAATTAAATATAAGAAAAAGAGACAAGAGGGAATGGCACAGTTTCATAAAAGAATTGATACAGGTATGCAAAATATTGAATTAAAAAATCAGAACTATTTTATGTTGCTCTTTTTTTCTAAAGCAACTACATTTCGGTGCAACAGTCCTGATGGTGTCTGTATTATAAATACTTTGAATCACTCTTACCTACTTCCTACATGGAATTACTAGCAACAGCAAATCTATATTAAAGATTTTCCTTAACCCAGCCCTGAGGGCACCTTGCTATTTCATCTGTTTTCTACATTTGCCTGTGACCTGTCTCCTATCTCTAATGAGGGTTATTGATGCTGTGAAAATAATGCTTATTGGGAATCTAAATCAGCTACGTGCTGATGCTACATGCTAGCCATGGGTGAACCAGCACCACAGACATACAGGTGACACTCAGCTCTAACAAACCTTCAAAATGAATGATCATGTAGGTATCTCTGAATTACCAGATCCTTAAGTGTATCCTCTCCCATGTAAGGACCAGCAGGCTGACTCTGGGGGCAAGTGAAGCAGAACAGTGCTAGAAGGTGGATTAAATCCCTGTGATGAGTTTTCTGTGCATGGTCTTTGTTAGAGGCATGTACTCTTTATTGCCAATGGAGCCTGTTGCTAAGACATGCACTCTCATCTCCCAGTGTCTCTGCACTCCCCCTGCCAGCATCTCCATCCATTCAGTTGCCTCAGAGACCCCTCTCCATTATTTTCACACCACATCCTCATCGAAGACCTGGGGGACTATGAGATAACAGCTCTGTGGTTGCCCCAAGGGCATCTTTCAGGTTCATACGTTTCACAGTGGCAATCCATGGTATGAGCTGAATATGAGTATGAGACAGCTGGGAAATTCAGGATTAATACTGTAGGTTATACCTACAGTAGAAGACTTTTGTTCCAAAAGAATAAAATGGAGAACTCAAATTTTTCAGACGTATGAAAATGTGAAATGAATTCCATAGGCACTAAGGACAGCCACAAACTTCATCCAATTGCTCCAGCTGCAAAACAAAACAAAACAAAACAAAACAAAACAACAAACAAAACACCTTCAACATTACCTTAATAAAAAGTAAACAACAGATTTCATATTAAAAATGAAATAAATGCATGAACTTAAACTGTAATCCTTTCAAAGAAAAACACTCTGCTGTGCACGTTTCACTCCTTGGAGAACAGATGAAGAGAATGAAGCATGTGTAATTTTGGCTAGTTGGGTCATTTGAAGAACCACTGCCAAAAACTGGAAGAACTTGGCTGTGACTCACATTTTTCTGTTAAAAACTCTTAATGAGAAAGCACCCATTTGTGACAAACCTTGGCTGCTCGGTAACATGGCACATCACATAACTGCTTGAATCTTCGGACCCCTCCTATTTCTAAACAAAATTTATATGAGTTCATGGCTTCTAGGGAGGATTATGGCTGTTCTTCTGAAGAATCTAATTTGTGTGAGCTTTTTCAAGAGAAGAAAATACACAGACCTTATCTTTTGATATCATAACTAAAACTCCCCAAATAACCTAGATCTGTCTGTGCTCTTTATGTGATAGTAAACGTATCTAGTATACTGTGGAGTGTTTCATAAGTTTATATGTGTCCTGTTGAATATTAGATATGCAAGGAATGTAGATGAGATGCTCTTTAACATCTAAACTTTATCAGAATTTACTTAAATTCTGTCGGGATTCTGAATTACCCATACATATGCACTTCCTTCAAATAGGCTTAGGATTTTTTTTTAGTGTTCCTTTAAACCTCAGTTGTAATGAGGCTTCAGACAAAATTTCCAGATGGCCATTTCATTCCAGGCAATCTGCTCTCTCAAGTGCCTTGATGATGCCCAATGAGCATCAAGTGCATTTATTACATCCTGATGCAACACCCAGCACAATATATGTTTACTTTTTATCTAATAATATATCAAATATTTTACATTGTAGTAATTGATGAAGCAATTTCAAAATTGCTGTTCAGCAGAGGAAAAAACACCGTTAGAGAACACAGCTAAGCATCCTGACAGCATGGCATGAACCCTAATGGATTAGCTGACAAATGAGCACAATAAGTTCTGGTCAAGTGTGCTCTCTAAGCAACAAATCTGCAAATCTGCCTTTCATGTGTTTTTTCCCTTGTAAGGCTAAAGTTCATGCAGATTAGTTCTTGGCTGGGGTATTAGGTGAGAAGCACTGAAAACATACAAAGAACAGCTTCCAGTCCTCCCTTCTTGTCCTGTACACTAGGTATCACAGAGCCCCTCTGCACCAGCCATGCTGTAAGTTATAGGTTGTGACTCCGAAAGAGGAAGAAAGGATAAAACAAGGACATTTCAACTGCAGCACAGGCCAAGTCTTGCACCTCTGAGCTGGGGCTTCTGGGACTTGTTGAAACCTGATGGTACCTTTGCATCTGAGTTCTGCTTCAGCCTCCAGGCTCACACTGCACCTGGTGAATCCTCTGCAGAATCTACTGAAGACATTTTGAAGTTCTTTACCCCAGTTATAGTCCAAAGTCTGCCCTGCAAATGCCCCATGAATCAAATGCAGACAGATTTTGCCTCAGGAGCAGGATGCTGTTCTTGTTTCAGAAGAGAGCTGCTCTTAGCTATTGCAACATGACACAGGAGCGTCATATTCCCCCACTTCCTCAAGGAACTCCATATGCACTTTAAAAATTACCTTTGTAATATTTTTGGCCTTAAGCATGGTTTTTCACAAGCAATTCCGCACCTTCACTTCCTCCACTCTGTCTCAATACTGAGCAGCATGAGTCATTGCTTTTCGTCCTTTGAGAATTCATGATAGTCTTCACTACTTGCAGTGAATCTTCTCTCCACAGAGAGTTCTCCACCAGACTACCTACCATGGCTCTTCAGAAATCTTCTGAACCATCAGGAAAGAACAGGGATATGAAACTGTAACTTCATAATACTTTCTTCAAGTAGCCTTCAGTGATCACTGTTCAGTGATCCTTGTGATTACTCCTTGTGATACTGCCCTCTACACACTGCAGACCAGTCATGGCTATGAACATAAAACTAGTGTGTTTTGGAGATGGAGATTGCTTTACTCTGTTGATTACTGGTGTTCAGAGGAACTTCCTGAGTCTTGGCAGCCCTAACAGCTTGGGTCCCAGAGACAGATAGCAGCCACTCCACAGGATTGTCTTAGCTCAGAGGGGAAGGAGCTTAGCTCAAAGTTCTAGCCAGACTCATTCTTACACTGCAATTACCATCTCAAAACAAAATCTCCGCATTATCAAGCCACAGAATAAGCCCATGGAACAAACTAGGACATTAGGAACAGCAAGCAAAAACAAAGGACCTGTCCAAGGTAAAGAAATGGTGTATGAGATCAAGGTAAGGAAATAGTGTATGAGAGGTGTACTGGGTAAACGTCAGATGCAGATACACTGTGTGCACTTTGATTACGAGTCTGTGCTATTCTTCTTGGACATTAGGGCACCCATATAAGCCTCAGTCTGGCTTAGGGAGTGCAGGAGTTTAGAAGTGAGCCCCAAGGAACAGCCCTACTCCATCCTTGTTCTATACTCAGCTGTAGGCTCCCTGCCCAAGAGCAGATCAGGACCAAGCACAGGCAGAGCACTGAAATCCAGGACAGGAATTATATAAACAATGGAACACAATGGATTGCTGGGGAATCCCAAAGCCACTGCAAGAGTGTGTAAAGTAGGTGCAAGCTGTGCTTCAGCCTGGAAAGTCCTCAAAAATCCATACTCCTGAGCAGAGGATAATGCATAAGTAATCTTAATGGTCTACGATGTGTTTGTTTTAGTCATTTTCTACCTTATATGCTGTAATAGACCCTGAGTTCAGAGGAGTGACTTACTTCTGCAGCTGCTGCTGCACTGGAATTGTTGGTGTGCACTTCCCCAGAGGGGACTACAGCTACGGAAGCCTGTTCCTTACATGGTACTCTCATACCTTCTCTTGTGAGAAAGATTGTTATCTGCAGGCATCTATAATTTTAATGGCATATCTTAGGATTCATTTTGGAACCTACTCCTGGTTGTATGTCATTTATATACCTACTGAAAAGACTGTGTTTAGTCATCAGCTTTCCTGGATATGGCTGTTTTATAAAACAAAAAATAAATACATTTAGAATGTACTGGATATATTCCTTACTCTTTTCCTTTTCTTATTTTGATGGTGGTGTATGTATATTAAGCAGGTAAGAATTCTGTCATGTTAAGATTATAATGGATGAGTTCATGTGTTCATCTATTTTTTTTTAATAGGTCATCTTTGTTCTGAAAGATCTAACAATTTTCATAAAGAGAAAAAGACAAAGCCAAGGGGCATTTTAGCACTGCTGCATATATATAGCTTTTACCCTGATTTCATACTTGCCACTGAAACGTTCAATCTTTGCAGAAATGATGTGAGTGCTTTGTTTTGTTGATGTAGTACACTACCTAATGTATCAAACGAATGAGGTATCAGGTGGCATTATAATAACAGCACATCAGCAGAGTTAGCTGTCTCTCTAATCGGGTCTTGCATCATTACACCAAAAAGCAATCAGAATGCTACTTGAAAGATGACATTAAAAGAAGGAAGAAAAATTCCTGACGTGTGTTTAACAAGAATTCATAGGATTAAAGTAAACCAGAATGTACTTTGACAGCATCTGTTACATAGTGCCAGGTATAAGTTATAGCCTTCACTGGCATATAGCGTCTTGAAACCAATTCTGCAACATCTGATGAATACACTACATTTGCTTTATATATGTATATTTTTGTCCTCTAGTTCATAGTAGATCCATTTAAGCAGTTTATGCTTCCCTCTATTCCTCCTTGATCATTAGAACTGGCTCAAGAACTGATTTGCCTACAGAGAGGTGTTATATCATATGATCTGGTACTATTAAGCATGGTATGTCAGTTTTTACTTAATAGCTAAATGCCAAGGAGAAAAACAAAAACACCTTTAAGGTTTGTGCTTTTTCATGAAAAGTAGTGTTTTTTGAAACCTAGGGACCAAAACTGAGAGAAAACATACAGGGTTTTCTACAAAACATTTCCCAATAATGGAGAATAGCTAACCAACTAGAAAAGTTTCTATCCTAGGTCTGGATTCAACAGGATCACAGGTTTATCCATAAAGGCAAAAGGGAGTGATAGATGTTGGGATTATCATTTCTATCTCTTAAAAACAGAGAGAGGATGTTACAAGGCTCTTTTTAGCTTAATACATTCTCTGCTCTATCCTGGATCACCACTGCTGACTCTGAGTGTGCTTGCTTGACCATGGACAATTCACTTTCCATTACCTTTTTTTTCCTTAGTACCTAAAGAATGATGTTGTGCTTAACTCATCTGTCCTTCTGTATTAGCTGTTTTGCTTACTGCATCTTCTCCGACTCTCTTTAGCAAGGAGAAAAACTGACTGAGAGTGTACAAATAACTCCAGAAGTAAATTCATGAAGGAAAGAAATTATATTGAGAACTGGAGATTTATCAACTGATCAGTTGCTCCTGTCATCTCACCTCTTCAGAGCAATGAACAGGGAGAAAAATGCACAGGCAAAGCTGGATGATTCACACAGGCAGAATTCCCTGTGCAGCAAGGTCTTTGGAGGGCTGTAGTGTTCAAGCTGAGGCACTGGTGGAAATGCAGGGATATGACAGCCTGTTCCCTCTCCAATCATCCCTTTTCCCTCCTCCCACCAGTGGCTGGGCTCCCTCTGGCTGGAATCCACAGTATCCCTTGCAGTGTTCCTGCAGTCCAAGGTGTGAGGGAAGGGGATTACTGAGCCATAATTCACTGCCCAGGCTCTGGGAGAACAGTGCTGCCCTCCAGCCAGTCCTCCATTCAATGCCAGTGTTCTCACCCAAGTCCTGCAATGCTGTGTGTTGGCTGTACATGAATTTTCTGATCTTCCTGTCTGTGTGGGTGGTTATAATGTCTCAAATTCATTTCTCCTACAGTCTTATCAGTCTTATTTGCTGGCCAGATTTGTTCATTATTGCTCCTCTCATCCCTTAAATAGACTGCCCAATGCACACTGTTGTCTCTTCTTCCATTAAAGTCATTTCTGAAATAGTTTTTTGACCACCACTTACCATTAGCAGAAGTGAATGGAATGAGACTCAGTTGTGAAAGCAAACTACTGTACTGAGTGCCACTGAAATCACCTTTCAGCTGGTTTTGTATTTTTCAGGCTTAAAACAAGACTAATAGTTTAATACATGTAAATTACCATATTGGAGTGACTGGAAACTAAAATTTGCAATATGCCTGACAAAGACTTGGTCGCCAATGCTTGTCTTGTAACAAACTCCAAGATACAATTGCAACATATTTTTAATTTTTCAATGCAAATGACTCTGGTCAGATTTAAGATACAGCACCATCTTATGGATATTTCTGTATAGATTAACGAGTTTCTCTGCTGGTAAAAATGCTTCTTTGGCAACAAACCAAAACAAGGCAGAATTATCAATCAATGTATGCTTCTCATATATGTGAAAAGTCAGAATTACCTCTGGGAATGAGAAAGGACATTGTTCTAACACACTCATGCTGACGAATTCACATTTAACTACCAAGGATGACAAGTATTCCCAGTATTCTAGTGTCACAGCTTCCAATAAGTGCAAACATTTCATGTAAGAGATCTCTAAACACTTGAGATTCATTTCTTAATCATAATATTAAAAAATACATCTAAATCTCATTTTATCTGTCTCAGTTTCTGGGCCACTGTGATGAAGTAGGGTCACATTTCCAAGTAATTTTCTTCAATTTTAAATAATATTATCTTCTACATTTTTCTTTCCATAAAAGTTGAGGTTCATTCCTATTTCTGTGATTCCTGAAACTTCAGAAAAAAACCCAACCCATTTAAATAGCAAAGACTGGTAATCCTATTTTCTAGTTTTACTCCCAGCTATTTAAGTTCTGTACATAAAAGAGATATAAATGTTCACTCTTCTTTCATTCCCTTTAAGTGTTAGATTACCATATAGAATCATTTTTTAAGTAAGAACCAGATTTTATAATTTTTCTTTCCATCATCACAAATAATTATTATATGATTTCTTATTTTTTCAACAGTTTCCACCTGGCAAGAAAAGTATAAGTTGAGTTTACTTTGCTATAGTATTACTGGAATCATGGGAGGGCACTGAATACCCCAACTCCTTAACAGTAACCTTGTACACAAATCCTGAGTCTTTCTACTAATGCAGATTTGTTTACAAAGAAAGAACATATTTTCCTTTAAAAATACATATCCCTCTTTGGAAACCCATGTAACTGCAAACCTAGCTTTTATTCTTATTAAACACTCAACAGTCTTTAAAGTTTTGTGTGTATTTTCTTGACTAGGGTTTAAGTTTAGTTATAAAAGGATGTGCTATCCTGAATGTCTGTGCATGTATCATACACAACTATTCTAAATTTTATTACTATTATCAATTATGTTTCATTAGAAATATGTCTATCCAGAATTCTATGCAGCCTGGTGATAGGTTGGTGACTGGACTACATATCTTAGTGGTCTTTTTCAACATTAAATATTCTATGACAAGCAGTGAAATCTTTGCAGCTTTGAACACTGATTGATTTCTAGAACAAGCTCCACACTTCATTTCTCTAGAAAATATAAACTCCAAACACCCCATAATCCTTGCTGTCTTCCTGAAATGCCAGCACTGAAGGGCATATGAGGAGAAAGGCTTTCTTTGTCAGAGGCTGCTAAGAGCACTTTGTTATTTTCTCCCATACTGGCCTATCCCAGGCCACTTACAGCTTTATGATTCACAATAACCACCTTAAAAACGACTGAAAACCAAAGGACAGCCAGTGCAGTATCCCAGTAACAGATAACACCAGTAAGACTTCACACTGAAATGGTAAGATGGCATCTATACCAGGTGAGGAGGGAGGTGGTGCTGGAGATTCAAAAACTCAGTATCAAAATCAGGTAACTAATGCCAGGTAAATTTGGTATAATTCCTGGCATTTCACTTTGCTAACTTTCTATTTAGCACTAATCTCTTGCTGTGATTTGCAACCCTTTCCAACAGCTGTAATCCAAAGCAATGATCGGTCAGGGTAGGATGGCACAAAGAAATTATATTTGTATTTGTTTATTGCCTTTGAAATTAGTTTAACACAAACACTAAAACACATTCAAAATGAAGAAACTGTTCACTCCTTTCTTGCATAATGCCTTGTTAATTCAATAAACTTGTGTTGAAACGTGTGCTTTAACTTGATTTAATTTAATCTATTTGAATTATTTTTGGGGAAAAAAAACATAATTACATTAAAACAGTTGAATTCATTGAAAAGTATATTTGGTAAACACATACTTTTAGTTAAAATGTCTATTATAGATATGAAAAAAATTATATATATATATATAATGTATTTCCTTTGTTCATCAATATACCCTGACTTAAGTGGCAAATGCAAGGATTTTTTATCTGGTAAATGTTCCAGGCCTTCTTTCTGCTTACTGTCAGATAGAAAGTTGATATTTCCAGAAAAATCACTTCATAGCTTCACTCAAGATATAAATAACAATTTTACCTGTCTTGAATGATAAGAAAAGTGACTTTATGGCATCCTTCCTGACAGAGTCACCAGGACATTACAAAAACGGTTCCAGTAATGGCAGAAAAGACTACAATATGTTGAAAAACCAGTGTGACACTACATAAAAAAAGCCGTGTAGGAGTACCATATCCATGCTCTCGGGACTCAGGGACCCCAAATCATGACACTTGCTTTAAAATTACATGCAAAAAGTAAGAACGAAACCAAACTTGCTCTGCATTCTTATTAACCCTCTCCTTTTTTGTAGTGCAGTCATTTCAGCTTCTCTCCACAAGCAGGAGGGCATAGCTATTTAGGGGGAAGTGAGGGGAATGTGAAAGCTGATTTCTCATGCAGTACGCTAAATGCACTTGCTGAAGTCATATTCAGATGTCACATTGTGGAAAACTGCGTGAATTGTAACCAAAATTTTCTGGTTAAAAAGGTTTCTAGATCACCTGTGAAGAACTCTCTAAAATGTGTCAAAATGGAACTGAAACTGTACTAAAACAATTGCATTGGAAACAGACCTTAGCTAACCCAAGGCACTGCGTTAGAAGACCAAAAGGTTGGGAACATGAGAAAGCAGAAAAGTTTCCCATGGTGGTCCAGACCAGTGGTGCAGCACAGACCACTTCACCAGAGTGCAGTGTCATTATTAAATACATGGCTTAAACTAACGGACTGGTTTATAATAAAATCTAAAGAAATATTTGACTAAAATCTAGCCATGGAAGAGTAATTAAAGAATGATTTCAACTTGCTGTGTCTAAAAATATTCCCCTTCAGAAAGGCTGTATAAAAGTCTCCCTGATGATAAATCCAAGCACTAGCAAGACTCCTCTTATCCGTGGTTTAAAAGTGATTATGCTCTGGCAAATCCAACTAGCAGCTCCATTCAAGTTCAAATGCAGGGCACAGTTTAAGAGCCTGTTGAAAACAAATGGAGTAAAACCCACTGAAGAAAAAAGGGCTATTTCTGTCACCCATGGACTTTAAAACAAATCCTAACTTAGAGCGATTTACATTCAAAATACAGACAACTGGGTACAATTTGAAGGCCTTTGGAAGAGGCAGGATTGTGCTGATGAGCATTCTGCACTTCCCAGGGACCAGACTTTGGGTGTGCTCAGTACAGCTGCCCTTATCAGCACTCTCTGCAATAAGTTTCTGTGCTCTAAATGTACAAAAGCTGTTTGCAAAGAATTCTTCTAGAAGAAAATATATCAAATTCCAGTTCAGGCATCTGAGCAGATTTTGACCATTCAAGTACTCAAAATGCAGATTTTAAATGTGACAACACTGATTCTTTTTGTTTTGACCATATGCTGTAAAAGGTCTGCCAATGTGTTCAAACATTCTCTTCATCATGAAACAGAATATTACCATATATCATTCCATAAGGGTTTGAACCAAGCTGGTTTCCTTGCTTGCAACATGAAGACCTCATCACAATCATAATATTCTTTATGTTGCCATTTCAAACTCTGGAATAAATTTCCATACATTTTCATCAACCTTGTGAAATGGCTTGATTAAACAATTAATCTTGGTTAGCCATCTCAGCATATTTTCTCTATACTAATCATTTAGGATATGAGTTAAAGACAAATGTTGACTCTGTCTTGTTTCCTCTGTGCTAGGGCATCAATGCTGAAAGTTAATCTATTTTATTTTTCATAAGGTTGATTCTCCACCTCCTGGTCAGTACGGTGCCAAATGGGGCCATGTTAAATGACAGTTCATTTCCATAACAAATGGAATGGAAGATATGAAAAGGGCATTGTCAATCCCCCTGAACTCCAAAATACACCTTAAAGGAAGACAAATTCATTGTAGGTGACTAGAGTGAGACAGAATATCAGAGATGTGCAAATGAAAAAGGATGTCCTTGAACTATGTAACCAGTTATGTGCTTGATTCCTAGTAAGAGTCCACAGAAACTGTATTTTCAGTTAATTAACTACTTATGTACACAGCCAGCAATTTGAGCTCACATGCAAAACAAAATTAACAGGGTGACAATAATCTCAAAATATTTTAAAGTATTTAATATGCACAACTGCAGGTTTGTGTGGTGAGAGAATGACAAATTGGAAAGACTGAGCCCCTCCTGCATCCCTACTCCTCTCTGCCTTCACATGCAGTAGCACTGCATGAGATACCTGCTTTCATTGGAGAACAAACCCAAATTTCTAAATCCTGAAGAATAACATATGTAGTTGCTCAGCTTGTAGCATCAGGAAAGAAAGAAGCAACTATCACTGTAGTGTTAAATGGTCAGTTATATATAAGCTTAAAAGTATACTTTCTGTTCACTGTGATGTGGTCGGGCTGATGTACATTTTGGAGTGCCACTTCAAATGTAATTTGATTGGGAAGAGACGAGAATAATCAGAATTGACACCCATTGCCTATGTAGGAAGGCTGAGATATAATATAGCCCACAGAAAAATGAGAAAATCCAAGAGAATTCCTTTTCATACAAACGCTTTTATAAGCTGAGACTTCTAGTTTCATGGAAATTGGGATGTGGTGAAGTCTCCACCCCTGGGGGTATTTAAAAGACATGTGGATGTGACATTGAGGAATATGGCTTAGTGATGGGACTCAGGAGGTCATCTTGATGCTTGGACTTGATAATCTTGAAGGTCCTTTTCAATGTAAAATATTCTATGATTCTGTTATTCTATCAATAGGATGGGAATAAACTGTTTTCCATGTTCCACTGCCTACTTTGGGAGAAGCTGTGTGCAAATGAGTAGCTTGGTCATTCCAGATCCAGCCCTAAGGATTTGTCAGCAGGAGTACATTCAGTGGTGTGGTCTGGAGGAGGGATGGGGCCTGGATGGATTCATGTCTTCCTTCTGTTTAATGCCTATGCCTCCTTCACTGTGCCCTGGTACGAAGAGGAGAACCAGGTCAGGCCTTCTTCAGAAGCTCTGGGCAGGGAGACCATGGCTTTGAAGTGCCTTTCCTTTTCAGCCTAGAATGGTGGATGTCATCTCTTTGTTGTCAGTTGGCCCACTCTTTCTCTCAGGAAAACTTCTCTTAGAGCCTTTTCCTCCAGTACAGGGTAAGTATTCAAGGGCTGCCTTTGTCTAGGTTGGGCCCTATGGCTCCCATAGGAAGAGGAGTAGAGACAAAGAGCTTTCTTCCTCCAATGTGCCCAGGAATTGAGAAAGTATAGCATGGAGTGGGTAGAAACAGGATTTGGGACCCTTTGAGAGGAGTAGTAGAGGCTAGGCTGGTGCTCCCATGCTTGGTATGAATTTCCAGAACTGAAGTCTTAGTGTTATACTAAAACAAACTTCTAAAATGAAGGAGAGTTAAATTCTGGAAGTGTTTGTCTGGGAAGGTGAAATACTAGAAGGCATTAAGAACAAGGTTAGACAAGTATCGGTCACAAAAGTGTTAGGCTTTTTCTGGGAGCAGGAGAACAATCCAGGTAACTTGTAAAGATCCTTTCTGAGCCTACATTCTATTATTTGTTCATAGATTTAAAGGTTTAAGTTTTTCATAGGTTTAAGTAAGCACATTCTTCTGTGTATGTGGTAGCATGCACTAGAATGCAGCATCCATGTCATACTCTTAGAGATACCACTTTCCATTTTACTTCACACAGTGCCCCAAACTGTCTCTCCTCAGCAAGCTTTGAGTCATCTGGATTGCAGAGAGATCAAGCATTTTAGAGGGCAGTAACAATCCTTAGTAAAAATAGTAGTAGTTATGCGTTAATGAGAGCAACCACATGGAAGTATTACTGTATTATGGATAAATAACATCTACTTTTTGGCTTTGTGCATTTTTGATGTAGCTAATTTAGAAACTCATTACTCTGTACTGAGACATTCTAAGATTTTCATGGGCATTACACCAACCAGATGATTGACCCTGTGGTGTATATGGTCTTAATATCCTTAGTGAAGACAGCTTGCACAGTGGAGAGGTTTCTTGCGGGTAGAAACATTCCTTTAAGGAAAAATGGATGTGAGGGTTTTTTTTAGAATTTTAAAGAAGATATTAATGTCACTTTTCCAACTGCACACTGAAAAATCAGATTATCTTAATTACCTGAACTTAAGGTGTGGAGAACAACACTGCATTTTAGACACAAGGCTACCCTGAGACAAATTAATTCAGAAGTCTCTGGTTTTTAGGATAGCTTTTAGTACTAAGTGACAATGTGACATACATTTTAATATGTCCCCTTAGCAATAACCTGCTTGTTACCTTGATACAGCACAGCTTGTGAGTAATGCAGTGCCTCCCAAATGTCAGACTGGGACATATGATTAGTGTATTTATGTGTATTTACATGCATATTCCGGTGCTAAACCTGAGCTTCAAGACTGGAAGCTATACATGGAAATATTTTAATCCAGCTTAGTTATTTTCTTTATATGGATCAGTTATTGGTATCACTTATCTTAGGCAGCTGTCCTTAGGAACTGCCTAAGGAATTTTATTAGAAATACACGTATATTAGAAAAGCTAGTAGGAATCAAGCATGTAGATTCTCCTTCTTCCTCCCTGTGGTCTTACTTGAGACTTGTATCCTGTTTTGACACACCAAAAAGAAGTATCGGGACTTTCTTAAGCCTTAAAAAAACTGTTTTATTTATTTATTTATTTGTTTGTTTTGTTTTTTAAGTAGTAATTACTCTCAGGGGGCCAAATGAAATGGAATAGTTTGGGAGGAAGACATTCCTAAACTCTGCAGTTCTGATAAAGATTGGTGGGGCACTGTTTTTCATTTAAGTAGGAGAAGAACAAACTCCATAACTGTTTGCAAATGCAGGAGTGGTATACAAGAAAGACTTAGAAGCAGAGCACAATGATAGCTGTAAGAGTGCAGCAAAAACTTGATGCAATGTCCTCTCCACCTATCAATCCTGTGAATACTCTGACACTTGCTTGTATGGTCGTGAGGATGCAAAAATAAATCCCGTTCTTTTAGGAATCAGAAAATATCTGCATGAATATTTACCCAGGGAGTTCTGGCACCGACAGAGTAATGTAGTGAGACCCACTACAAAATAAATAGATAGCAAGCCCAGTTTTCAGGGAAAGCTCTCTCTCTCTCTTTATTTTTTGTCAAGACGAGCTAAAGAGGTCTGTTTATTGCAGCTTAGTTACCACTGCCAAACTCCTCGAGGTACACCTGTAATGAGAGCGATCTTAAAGATGACTCTTTAAGATTAGTATAAAGGATGGTATATTTAGTTAGGTTTGTACAGATGGAATATAAATAGTACAAACGAGTAATGGCTCACCTTGAGATGGAAAGGCTCACCGTGGACTCCACGCAAGAGGGATCTCCAAGAAGAGATCCTTTCCTGGTGGTGGTCAGTCCTTAAATGGGGCCTGGGGAGAGGTGGAGCCAGGCTCCACCCCTTCCAATCACACAGGTGTTATCACCTCCACCTGTGCCCCCATGGCTGACTCAATGCTCACCTCAGGTGACCAATCAGTGGTACAGGCTGTGATTCAGCAGTTCCCTTACAACGCCCAATGCCAGAATGTTACCTAGTGACTTCTTTCTACAACTCCCCATTCATATACTTGACTCTACACATAACATCTGAAATTATCAGAAAGGAACCATCTGATACACTTCTGGGAAAAATACATTCCTGAAATGAAATGAATTTTATATTCCAGAAATCAACCTTCCAGAAATTAAACCTGCAGAAATTTTATCTGCCTCCTGAAAACTCTTTGCAAAGGGATAAAACAATCTGCTGCATGGGAAAGCAGAACTGAGAAGTACATCAGCTATGCACAAACGGTAGAGATGAGTGTTGCATGGTGGTAGCACATGAATGCTGCTAAATTTGTCATTATGAAGGTCTCTTGGACACTGCTCATTGCAAAGCAGAATGCAAGCTCTATTGCACTTTCAAATTTATGTGCTACCAGGTGGATTGTAAATCCATATTATTTACTCCATAGCCTGTGTGGCATCGCCATCACGCGTTCTTGCCTGAGCAAAAGCTCATACATATCAATGGACAACAGTGTCAGCAGTCAGAGGCCTTCAGGAACTGGAAGCCAGGCCATAAAAATGAAATATGTTCAGCTTCACAAACTTGTTATTTAAAAAATAAAAATATGTTTACTTCTCCTACATTACGTTAGTTTCAAGCTTTTGAGGCAGACTTCATTCATGTTTTCAAGTTTTTCTCCATGAGTTCATTGTATACAAATAAATGTGGGTAATGCAAAGAGTTAACACATACCTCTTGTTACTGTCTGGTGTAGCACATATCCACCATACAACGAAGTACCCAAGAAACACCACAGACTTGTCCTTGTAGATAATATGAGGTGATAACCTTGCTTAATCACATGACTTGGTAATCTAAAGTCTCACAAAAGAATAGGACAAGTAGTATCTGAACAGAAAATGCACCACATGAAGCTAAAACACATTACTGTGGACTACTAAGCCTCAAAATAACAATCAATTTTACAATCAAAATTCAGTTTGTAAGTGAATTTCAAGGCACTGATTCTATAATAAGAAATCTTAACGAGTACAAATGAATTCTTATAAATGTTACTTTTAGTCATATATTTTCCCAAAGGAAGAAATTGCAACTGTAGCTAAAATTTTTATCTTTATCTTGAAATAAAAATCTTGGATTGGTTCAAAACTGAGTTGTTCACCAATATCTATTTTACTGCTCCTTTTATATCCTAAATATAAAGCTTAATTGAAAAACAAAACAAAACAAACCTCATTTCATTGTTACATAAAATAGAATAGTCCAGTTCTCAACAATATTCTGTTAAAATAAATATGTTTCATGAACTAAACTACCCTAAATATATTATCTAGGCAGAAAAATTGTATGTGAATGAATGCAGCTGTAAATAAACTTGTGCTGAAGTTAGACAAAGGGAAGAGAAAACACAAGATGGGTTGGTTAGATTATCTTCAAAAGAAGCAATGAATGACTTCATTGTTGTGGCTGGATTCTTTAAGTGTAAAGGTATTTGAATATAAGCATTTTACATTGACTAATTCTGACTAATTTCTACAAGACAAATACCAGAAAGGTTTGATGGTGAGGGAGACAAAATGGATTCAGAAAGGGTGACTTTCCTGCTCCACAGAAATGTTCAAAGATAAAAGAAGATACTCTGCTTTTAAATGTATTACATTTAAAAAAGCACCAAGAACTAACGAGATATCAGCACCAAAACTTCTCAAGTAATGCCATCTCAGAGTACATTAAGAATGGAAACAGAATACCAAATAAAGAGTTCTGCTAAAAAGAGCAAGGGGTAAGAGCTTGTTCTAAGCAGCTAGATATGCTGCTAGATATTGTCAATTATTTTTATCAGTGCTGTCAATTCCAAGTTGAGAATGCTCTATTTTAAGCCTGATCTGATAGAAAACAAAATTTAAATTGTTCTTGTTTTTTTTTCTTTTTCCCAAAATGAGGCAAGAAATGAGAGAAGATGAGGTCTGAAAACAAAGTACAAGACTTCTGCTGCCTTGTTAGAGGTCTTCGCATGCAGTTCTGGGAAGATATTTTATGTGCATGCACTTTAAGTGGTGGAAAAAAGCAGATAGCTCCTGTGAATTCTCTAAAGGCAAGAAAAATGAAATGCAGACTGGTCAGCCTCACCTTGATCACTGGGAGGATGGTTGAGCAAATGGTCCTGGAAACTCTTTTCAGACACATTCAAAGCAAGAAAGTGACTGGGATTATCCAGCATGGATCTATGGAAGGGAAATGGTTCCTGACCAGCCCAAAAGCCTTCTGTAACTGAGTGACTGGCATAGTGAATGAGGGGAGAGCAGTGGCTGTCATTCATCTTGACTTCAGGCAAACCTTCCACACTGTCTCCTATAAGATCCTCATAGGCAAGTGTTGTGGTTTTATGGTTTTTCATTGATATTCCACATCATAACATCACGCAGTGCACTGGGAGTTGAAGAGTTAATGCTGCAGTTCCGTGAATTCTCATATTTCCGGTCTCTTGATCTCAGAAGAGAAGAATGAACCACAACTCCCAGAAGACCAGTTTTTATGTTTCCGTTTTCCATTCAGAGGGAAAGATAAAACAAACTGGAAGTCACGAGACTTCCCTCTTCCTGGCCATTTCGCCTACAGCATTAGAGTAAGGACTTCAGTTTCAGTTTCCCTCATTTTATTTGATTTATTAGCTCCAATTCTAATCATATGGTATTATATTGTATTATCTCACATTCTGCTACTACATTTAGTAAACTAAGCTTTCCCTTAGCTTGTTGCTGCTGTTTTCCCCATTGAGGCCCATCTCTCTCCCTAACTTTTCCTGACCCCCTCTTCCCCCTTTCTGGGGAATGGATTATTGGGTCCCTTCGCCCCCTTGTCATGGAGCCAGACCAAATCAGGCTGAACCATGGCAACAAACCAATGAGGTATAGGCTAGAAAATTGAGGAGTGTACTGAAAGCTGGCTGAACTGTTAGGCCTGGAGTGTTGTGATCAGGACACAGTAATCACTTAGAGACCCATCACTAGCAGTGTACCCAAGAACCAACACTGTTTAGCATCTTCCTTAGTGACCTGGATACTGGGACAGTGTGCAGTCCCTGGGATTGTGCAGACAACACTGGCTTGGAGGGATACACCAGATGGCTGTGTGGCTGCTCAGTGGAGAAACAGGGAAATAGGAATCTCAGGAAGTTCAGCAAAGGGAAGTGCAAAGTTCTGTAGCTGGGAATGAAAGATCGCATGCACCAGCATGGGCTGGGGCTGGCTGGGGAGCAGCTTTGCTGAAATAGTTCAGGTCCACGTGGACACCAAGATGAACATCAGTGAGCTACTACAGCAGGGAAGGCCAACAGCTTCCTAGGCTGTGTTAGGATGAGTGGCACCAAAAGGTCAGGGTATGATTCTTCCCCACCCCTCAGAGCAGGTGAGGTAACATCTGGAGCACTGGGTCCAGTCCTGGTCTCCCCAGGATGTTCAGGAGAGAGAAAAAGGGCAGGGAAGTGGCTAAATGCTTGGAGCATGGGAGAGACTGAAAGAACTGGGACTGTTCAGCCTGAAGAAAAGACAGTACAGGTGGATCTTATTCACATGCATAGATACCTGATGGACATGACTAATGAACACAGAGACACTGGCACCCAGGAAAGGACAAGGATCAACGGGCACAGCACGAAATACAGGAAATTAATTCCATTTAAAAACAAGAAGAAGCTTTCTTACTGTAAAATTGGTCTGACACTGGTACAGGTTGCCCAGAGAGGCTGTGGAGTGTCCATCCTTGAAGATATTTTAAACCTGACAGGTCATGGCCCTGGGCCCCCTGCTCTGGAGTGTTGGACCAGGAGATTCCTGCCAATCTCAGCAGTTCTGTGCTTCTCTTCTGAAACATGAAGTAAGAGAGATCTTCCCTCCAAAAAGGCACAGGCAGTGAATACAGCAAACTTTGTCTCTTATATAAAGAAGAGACGTGTAATGCTGTGTGTGATAATGTGTCTATCCTGGCCTTCATGCAGCAGTGACTGATGATTAAGACATGGGCTGGGCCAGTACATTTATAACTGTTAGTGATCTGGTAGTTCTGATGTTTCAGGGAGTTCATACTCCAATCAGTGCTTTGCATATTTTCAGTGCTTCATAGTGTTATTTTATTTTCATTTGCCACTAGAATGACCACAATTTTTGTGAAAGACATCTGTAAATCTGTGTGCATATTGTACTTCTCTTAGTGAAATATAGTTTATAGTAACCAGTTCCTTACTACTCCTTACCTGCTATATGACTGCTGCTGTTCTCAATACACTGGAAACACAGGGGCGAGTGCAAGGCTTGTGATGGTGGTACCCACAAAAACTGTCCTTAGAAATTTCTGCTCTGAAGAATGTGGTCAGGGATGGTCAATAGATTGATTTTCATACTTCTCCCTGAACGCAATTTTGCATTTTGGTACTCTTATTGGTTTATATTAAGGACACGAACCAACCATACATGATAAAACTGAGTGACTCTATATGACTGCTTCCCTTAGCACCCAGACTTCTGCAACAGTCATGTGTCTGTCAGCAGGGCTCTCCTCCAGCACTATACTGCATTCCTCTGGTAGAACCCAGGCTCCTGATGCTTAACACTGACATCTAGCTGATAGCTGCCCACAGCAGGAGTAGTTCCACCTGAAGGTAATTCCCCCAGGGGACAGCTGCCTGCTTCAAAGAGCCTGTCCCAAATATGAAGAGATAATGTGTGGATATCAATAATGCCTGAGACTCTCTCACATTTCTCAGCCCGGCTCAGGGATGGAATGCCATCCTCACACTGTGAGAACTGTGTTTCTGATTAGTGCTTTTAAAACTCACCACTGTCAATCAGCAGAGGCCATGAGCTGTGTGCCTCAGTCACCAACATCTGCAGGTTGGATATAAAGAAAAATTTCTTCTCCAAAAGAGTGGTGATGCATTGGAGCCAAGGAACATGGTGGAGTCCCTGTCCCTGGAGGTTTTCAAGAAGCGTGTTAGATGTGGAGCTGGGACATGGTTAGTAGGTGTGGTGGTGATGGGTCAGTGGTTGGACTAGATGAACTCAGTTGTCTTTTCCAGTCATAAAGATTCTATGATTCTGTGATTCCATGCACCTTTCTGTGAGCCAGCTGTCCCTCAGCCTTTGCCCTGTGGTCCTTCCTCTCTCACTGCTCCCCACGTCCTTGCACTGACACTGCCACGTGTGGGTGCACAGGGAGCACGGGAAGGAGCTGTTGGTCCGTGTAAAATCCCACAGCCTGTGCCAGGTGCCACGATCAGACTCCAGAAACTCAGCTTTCCCATGGTGAAATCTTTATGACGTTAGCTGAGACAGCGCTGCTGGTGGGCTTTCAGACATTCCTCACAGCCGCGACTATGAAGAGATGAACCCAGCTGAGTGCAAGCAAGGATTTCTGAGGGACGTGAACTACCTCTCCGTCCTGCAGGAACGGCACGCACCTCAGCTCACTGTTAGCAAGCCCTGCTTTCAGTGCCTTCATTTGTTATTTCACTGAAGGCACATTTTCTCACTCCGCGTGACAGAGAATACCAGCGTGCTGATCCGCGCCGGCCGTCCCCGTCCCCGTCCCCGCCTCCGCCGGGAGCGGCTCGGAGCAATTCCCACGGCAACCCAGGCTCGACCCCCTTCCCAGACCCCGCCTCTCCGTCCCGCCCCTCGGCTCCCGGTAGGAAGCGGTCCGTGTGTAAACTCGACGTGTCCTGAAAGGTGCGTGCCTTTGTGTCCCTCGGCCACAGAGCGCGATGTTGGACCCGTCCTCCAGCGAGGATGAGTCCGATGAGCTGCTGGACGAGGAGCGGCGGGACGCGCTGCTGCCGCCGGGCGGGGGCTCCTCTCCGCGCTCGCTGCCGCCGCCGCCGCCGCGGGACCCGCGGGGCAGAGAGGGCGGTGCGGGGCGGGCGGCGAGCCCCAGCCCCACGGTGCTGAGCGAGGGCCGGGAGGAGCAGGAGCGGCTGCAACGGGAGGAGCGGGAGAAGCGGCTTCGGCTGCAGCTCTACGTCTTCATCGCCAGGTGCATCGCGCACCCCTTCAACGCCAAGCAGCCCACGGACATGGCCCGCCGGCAGCAGAAGGTGAGCCCGGCCCCGCCGCCGCGCTCCGGCCCGCAACAGGTGGCGGTACGGGGAGCCCCGGCCCGCAGCGGGGTGACCGCAGCGGGAAACTCCGGGAAGTTGGCGGGGCGGCGCGGAAGTCCCCGCGGGGATCGGGGCGGCCGGGGCCGCTGTGCGGCTGCAACGAGCGGTGCTGCTGTCCGGGCACGGCGCGGGATCGGCCCCCGCAACGCCGCCCGCACGCCGCGGCCCGAGCGCCGCTGCCCCGCTCCGCTGTCACTGCGGCCGCGGTTCGGAGTTGAGCGGGAAACTGTTGCGTTTCCTGAATCCTCAAGTGCGGTGATCGTGCCGTTCGCGGTGGGAGCGGACTTGTAATGAGGGTTCACCGAACGTGCTCTACCTCTCCTCCGTCGGAGACGTGAGAACAAGCAGCGGTGGGGCAGGCGTCTGTGCTGTAATGGTGCTTATTCTCCTTCGCTTACCGAGCTATTGAATGGGCAGAATATTTGAAGTTTTGAAACGGAGCGCTCTGTTTCCAGGGAGCCACTTTAAGCACTCTGTTCTTGAAATGTTTGTTTTAAGATCTTTGCATTTCTTTTACTTTCTGCTCAATTCAATAACCAACGAAACAGTAACAAAATACCTACACCACAGTCCAGAAGGATATCGGCAGGTCACTGTCAGAACTCAGTTCCCCTTAACCTTTTATGGCCTTAGCACTTTCATATCCCTAAAGCTTGTAGAAAGCAAGAGGAAGTGTTTGAGGATGTCAGTTATTGCGCCTGCTACAGGTGATTTGTGCTTAGTGAATCCTTTGACAAGTTAATGTGGTGGTAATAATTAGATTATTACTGGAAGAACATTCTGATTTTATTAAGCTGCAGGTATTTAAACTGTGAAACCTATTTAAGGACTTTTCATAAGCAGAAAGACAAAGAAAATCCCATAAAATTGGGATTCTGCCCACCCCAGTGGGATTGCCCACCCCAAAAAGGTCATGGAGGTTTGAAGGGATGTCTGCAGGTCACCTCCTGCCCCAACCTGGGTTGACACCAGCACCACAACAGCACAGCAGAGCCTTGAGAACCTTCAGAGATGCAGCCCCCACAGCCTGGCTGTAGCTCACACCAGTGCCCATAGCTCATCTGCTGATGAGTTCTTTCTCCATCAGCCCCCACCTGTGGCCATCAGCAGCAGGAAATGCCGAATGCTGAGGAGTTCTCGCTGAGGAGTTCTCACTGAGCTCACTCACTAAATATAGGAAATGCATTTTAATATGCAATTCTGAAGTTATTTTTCTCATTATTAAGATTCATAAAAGGAGATTACCAATGTGCAGCCAATTTGGAAGCACGGTACTTATGACTGTAGTATGTGAGCAGTAATAGATTGATTGGCAATTGACTTGATACCTAAATTAAATGGTACTCTTTCTAGTTTTTACTTTTAAGTGAATTCTGACTTTTGGTCTTATTGTATGTTGGGATTTAGCTGCAGGACCAGGGTGCTTTGTGTTTTCTGGTCACAAAGCAATGTTCTTAAATAAGATATAAAGAAATTCTCTCTAGGAGTTGCAGTTCTCTCTGGAAGCAATGAAATATACATAAGCATCTTTCCCCTTATTAGACAATTTGATGAAATACCTGGTGAATCGCTGAGAACGAGGTGGCAGAACCAGCCCTGAGGTTTGGGAATTCAGGACACCTGATCCAAGCTGCTGGTGGCTGTGAGTCCCATGAAGCAGCCCTCCTTTCTGCTGCCATTGGTGTAGCACAGAGGCCCTGTGTCAGCCTGTCAAGCAAGCTGTGCCCTGTGGTAAGACACTTAGGATATATGCTAGCTGGAGTTATATTCCATAGGGTACAAGTGCTGTGTTATTTCCCAAATTAATCTACTCAGTGCCAAGATGCTGCACAGATTGGGACTCCCTTCATCTCCTGCCCTTCTGCTTCACTCCTACTGCCTGTGACGTGCTGGCCATCCTCTGAGAGTGGGTGGAAGTTCCCATCCTGCATTATTCCCCACAAGCCATTCAGTGCCACATGTCCCGTTAGCTGGCAGTGGATAAGGGACCCAGGTGGATCCTGCCATTCTCCTACTCCCAGCCCTGCCTGTCTCTGGCTGGGCATTCTTCTGCTTTTGTACCAGCAGTCTTTCTGATAACCTAAGAATAGTATCCACCCTGCTTAAGAGCAGAAGTAATTTGTTCTTTCTGCCAGTTCATTTGGCATATTGCTGAGCAAATATTGCAGAATGCCGTTTGCTTCTTTTTCAGTGTGGAACATATTATCCAGTAAGGGAAGGAGATGGGATTCACATCCTAAATATCCTCACTTGCATTGTAACATCAGCAAGGAAATGGTTTACAATATGTTTGGCTTCTAATGTTCTTGCTTATATATCAGATTAAAATCTACTACACAGTATCTCAAAACCATCATCATTCTTAATGGGCTGAGTTATACTAATTAATGTTAAGAGTTCTAAATGCAGGCAGTTTCACTCCTCTGTTGTCCTTTCTCACAGAAAGTAAAGTTAGCTCAGCTCTATTATCATAAATAAGATTAATTAAAAAAAATAATCAAATTTTAAGAGATCTATGACAATTTACCAATGTCCATTAAATCTACTAGTTTGTTTTTAATGCCAAATCCAATGTAACTTAGCCCAATGTTAGCTGAAACATGTACTTAGATAGCTGGCTGCGTTCCTTCTTTATAAGATGTGTGATGGGAATATTCTTTTTTAACCATTCAGAGTTAGTCGGTGACCTACTTTACCTCCTGTCTTGTGTTGGCTGTGAATATATTTGGTGGAGGATGGAAAAGAAGCTTGATGTGGTTTCTCAAGGTAGCACAGAAGACCTTGGCAAAGATGTAGTTAATTCTACGGAGTATTAATCATGTTCCTAATAAGCTCTCTTCAGTAGATATTTATGGGCATTTGGCCATGCATTGTCAAAGTTTTTAGAGAAATATTAGTGCACTGAGGCATTACATGTCATGTTTTCAATAAGTAAGGCTTGCCTATCTTTGCTTTCAATAGGCTTTGCCACATCTTTGTAGTTTCTACTTCTTTAAAATGAACTTTCTGGAATATACTTCAGCATCTGTCTTTTCTACCTCTCCAGTCTTCTTTCTCTTTTGCTGGACTAAAGAGAAGCTATAGTTAAGTAAAGTAAAGCCATTCCTTCTCCTCTTCCACCCCAGCTGGATGGATCTCAAGGCAGTCACCAGGCTGCAGTTGTCTTCAGAAACTTAATGGGATTGAAATGACGCAGTGAAGTGTGTTCTCTGTGCAGCTATCTTTATCAAGATAAAACTGTGTATGTGAACATAGCACAGAGCCATTGTAGTTTCCATAGAAATAGAGGAGGCATTACTTTTGGAGGGACCTATGTATGCAGTAACTTTAAGTGTTAAAGGCAAGTTCTGCATCTGGGGGATGAAACAAAGTTCCTGGAGAAGGAAGTGGTAATGGACTACTACAGTTAACTAACAATAACAAAAAAGTATTCATCCAGTGTTCTTCTTCCTCAAGGTCTTAGAATATACTTAAATAATCAAGCAGTCACACTGTAGAAATCCAAGAGTGGGAGGGGAATAAAGCTCCCACTGTAAATGAGATTTCCTAATGCATGAAAGGCTTAGTACATCAAAGCTGATCATTCAAGTCTTGCTTTCATAGGTAATAAGTAGCAGAAGCGATTGAGTTGGCTGTTCAGAAATCATAACTCTGCTAGGTTCACTCCCTGAATACATGCTGAGCTGTTTTCCCTCCCTTTCTTCTCTTCTGTCCACCTTCTCCCCCATGGGTATGTTGTAAAATCATTTCGAGTTGGACTAGATCCTTTTAGGGTCTCTTCCAACTCCTCTGCAATGAACAGACAGCTACAGCTCCATCAGGGCCCCATCCAGCCTCTCCTTGAATGTCTCTAAGGATGGGACATCCACTCTCTCGCTGGGAAACCTGTTTCAGCGTTCAAAACCATCCACTTCTCGTTAATACTCTATAATAGGAACAGTAATATTTGACCATTTACTATCATCTGGACTTTGAATTTGTTCTTTCCTGGTTCTTGGGCTTTACCTCTAAATAAGTGGTTCTTGATATGAATTGCTAAAGAACATTATTAGGAAAATCACAGAGTCATTCAAGTTGGAAGGGACCTATTAGGGTTCATCAAGTTGTGCTCCAGTCTCCACACAAAAATCGGACTGTATGTCTGAGAGTGTTGCCCAAATTCTTCTCTAATTCCAGCAGCCTGAGGATGCATCCTGTGCCTTGGGCAGCCTGTTCCAGTGCTCAAACACCCCCTGGTGCAGAACCATTCCCTGACCCCCAGCTGCCCCTCCCCTGACACAGCTCCATGCTGTTCCCTTGGGCCCTGTCGCTGTCACACAGAGCAGAGCTCAGTGCTGCCCTTCTGCACCCTGTGAGAGCTGCAGCCGCCATCAGGCCTCCCCTCAGCTCCTCTGCTCTGCACTGAGCCAACCCAGGGGCCTCAGCTGCTCCTTGTATGTTTTGCCTTCTAGACCCTTCACCATCTTTGTAGTCCTCCTTTGGACATTTTCTAATAGTTTAGCTTTTTTATTTTTTAATTATTTTATTTTATTTTTGGTAACATTACCCAAAACTGCACACAGTATTCAAGGTGAGGCTGGACCAGTACACTTTAGAGTAGGAAATTGTTGGTTACAGGAGCAGACTGAATTCTTAGAAAGTTCTATTCTGAGTTTCTTTATTTCTCCTATCCCAGACCTCTCTTATTTTTGGGTTTGAGCTGGTGATGTGTATGTTCATTGACCAAGCATGTTTTAGGTAGGAAAACTTGTCTCATAACTGAAAATTCTAGATGTGTTTCAGAGGATGAGTGGAACAACAAAACTTGGCTATCTGGTCAAAGTTCTGTTTATTTGCTTTCCAGGAAGATGTCTTCCATGCATCTTCTCAATATTTCATTTACAAATCTTAAGGTGTTTTTTTTTTTATAACAAATTCATAATCATTTAAAATCAAGTTTACTTACCTTCCCCCCCTTCATAAATACTTTGCTAATACCTTGTCACAATTTGTTAAGCAACGAGTGTTTTGTTTTCAGTCACATTAGTGTGTTTGGGTAAGTCCTGTCAAAGCCCATTAAGATGTTGGCCTACACAGCTCTATACCTATTAAGACTTAATTAAGATTATAAGCAACCATTCTTTTTACCCCAGTGAGAACTTTCTCTCTGGGGAAGAAAGAATTCCTGTCTGCAATAGGAAGGTTGCTTGCTGTGGATGTTTGGGTCACCTGCAGCTGGAGGGGTGGTGAGTGAAGCAGCCTTCTGGTTACCAGCATCACTTCAGAATGGCAACCTCTCTGAGATGTGATTTAATCTTAACCTGTTCTGGTGCCCAAGTAGCTCGGCACTAATCAGCGTGGCTTGGCCAAAAGTTGGCCAACTCGCTTGGGAAAACAAGTCTTTGGTAAATGGCTGTGAAATGAATGAGTATATAGGGACAGGATACAAAGTGCATTTTACAATGCTGAAAAATAAATCAGTCTCTTCTTCTGCTTACTTTTCTTGTTTCCCCTGCCAATTTCAGCTGTAGTTGTCTTTGAAATGTTACATTTTTTTTGATCGTTTAAGGAACAACTCTTACTTTTTCTTTTCTGAATGAGTGACTTCAGGTTGTTGAATTCTTTCTGTCACTCACATGGCTTGACAAATGTATTAACTCTATTAAGAAATACACACTTAAATTGTTTGAAAAAGGTTACTTATTAGTTATCCTGCCAGCTTCCCTCCAGAAAGAGTTGGAGGAATCCATTGACTGCTGCTATCTCTGCAGGAATGGTACAAGGGAACTGGCTGCCTGGCAGTTCTTGAGTTGTTATTCTTGACTTATATTTTGTGCATCTGAGCTGTTGCTAATTGGTGACAGAGAAGCAGAAACAACAAATCTGCTGTTCTTGTGCTTACAAGAGTCTCTGATGTCATCTGAAAAGCATACTCATTGCTGCTGTAGAGGAATAAACCTGGTAAGAATATTACCCTCCAAACCATATTCCTTTCCCCTCCATCTGGATAAGGGCAGTATGTCACAATATAATTACCACATACTTGTTTTTTACTGTAAAATACTGCGAGTACTGAAAATACTTGTTGCTGGCTTGTAGGCTATTTGCTGAATGAAGTATTTCTTATAAAAGCAGATCTGCTGTTCCCCTTCTCCTTCCTCCATTTGTACATTTTTCTGGTACATTTCATGCTCTGGGGCACAACTCACCAGCCACATCACCATTTGCTTGCTAATTAGACTTTTTTTCCTGTCTGGCTTTGCACCATTTCTTCTTAATATTGGTGAATGCCATCCTGAAGTTGTTTTCTGTAAATATTCTTTTGCATTTTAAATGTATCTCTGTGTACGTGTTATACTTTCCTATTTTGTTTCTTTTTTATGTGTAGATTTCTGTTGCTTTGCTAGCTCAACACGTCTCTGTTTCCTGCTGCTTCTCTTTTATTTGTGTGCTGGCTGGAAGTGGAAAGCTAACAGCTTGGGGACAGCACTTGCTCCCTGTTTATCCACCCAGGAGGTTGCTGTGGGGGTAGGCAGGATGTTTGTCCCTTAGAGAAAGTGTGTGGCTCTCCTCTTCCAGTTGAGGGGCTTGGGTCAGGGTGTTGGTCTTTCTGCCTTGACTTTGGTTCTATATTTAGCTGTACTGAGCCCTAATTAATATATTACTCTCTCTGAACTGGGTGCCAACCTCTCAAATTTCTGTATACGTCTCATTTTCATATGGTTTTTTGGTGCAGTCATTGCAAAGATGCCTACTGCATTTCTTTCCAGCTTACTCCTCCTGCTGCCCACTGATGGCTGTGGCACACTCAGCGCTGATGCTTAAACATCTATAGTTTTTCAGCTGTTCAGCATCTGCTGATCTCTCATTCCGTTTGCCTGGTGACTATCTCCAAAGCCTGTTTTTGCCTAGAAGTGCTGGCAGTGCACTGAAAGCAGCCCAGCTCTTGTAAGCTGCAGTTGATTCCCACAGGTTTTGGAATAGCAGCTGTGAAAAGTCAGTTTTCAGTTTGTTGCTGTGTGGGGGAAACTGAGCAGCAGGAGAGGCAGAGCATTTGTATGTGGGTACCAGGCTGTATCCACTTAGGCTTGTGTTTTGAAGGTTATTTTCACAGTCATAAACACTGAAAGATTTTTACTTTTTTTTTTTTTTATTTAAGGTTTTTTAGAAGTTGATGGGTCTTTGTAAAAGAATTTGTTTCTGGTTCTTATTTTGTGTTGAGGAGATAAAATATATACCTCTCTTCAGGCTTGGTTACTTATGAGTAAGTTTAAGAATGTTATTGAGTGCTCTTCCTCTCAGGAAGAAGAAAGACATTAATTAACAGCATTGTGAAGAATGAATGGACCTTCAGCGAGTGTTTTGTAAAATCCATGACCTGAAGAAAAAAATATTAGAAAAAGAGAAGGTGACTGAACAAGAATCTTCTTCCTGCTCTGTTTCCATTTTTATTTGCACAGAGTTAAATAAATAAATAAGAATCAACCTCCAAGCAGCCTGTGCCACATGTTTATTTTGCTAGCTTTTGCTCAGGAGCATCCCCATTTTGTGCCTATTGCTTGTATATTCCTTTATTTATTCTTGACTTATGTATTCTGAGGCCTCATAGCAGGGTATGGGCAGCTGTTTCTCCTACAGAAGTGTTCTAAGAACGTTTTGCCATTCCAACTGCTTAATACATGCATTTGTGCTAAAATATTTATGTTGACTAGTTTATTTTGATCTACTTATGGATGGAGCATAAGCAAGGAGAAGAAATAGTGAAGGAAAAAAAAAAGGGTAGTTGTTTGGTACCAGTCTGATAGTAAATCATTGCAGTGCTCTGTTCCCCCCAGACTCTTCCCTTCTTTCCTACCCTGTCTGTAAAGGCAGAGGACTTTTCAGTCCCTTACCAGTAGGGATTGAAGAGCAACAAATGGTGCTATCGTTTGGAGTCTGAAATTTCAAACTCCATCAGAAATTTTCATCTGGATCTTGTAATCTTCAGCTCACGTCTGTTGAGAGGAGTAGGAATATATTTGCCTGAGTGGGCACTCAGATTCAGCTTGTGATGACTTAGCACCAAATGCAGTAGCATTCCAGTAACCACATGTATGGTTAATAAATGTAGGTTCAAAGTGTACTAGTACATGGTTGATGAAATAATTATAAGTATTTTAGCATAAATATTAGAATGTGTACCACACAATTTCATTTATGTGTTTGTTTTCTATCTCAGCACAATTTGGCTCCATAATGGAACGGCTTTAATAGCATTGCTTGAGTTTTGTAAGGACCATTTTTCAAGCTGTCTTTCTTTTCCATCCTAGTTTTTATGTACCATTCCTTAATGGTACCTAAATGGCCTTTTTCCATAACTATAAATATTTGAAAACAACTAGCTATGTTTTGTATATGTAAAACCTATGTTTTACCACTTGGAACTACTTTTTTTTTTTTTTTAAGTTGTTTTAGGGAAGTAAACTGGAAACTGAGTTCTAGTGAGATATGGATATATAGATATATTTTGCTTGTGTTGCCGCAAATGAAATAAATGAAGAATCCCACATCTTATGCAGGTAAGAATGGCAAATTTTGATAGCAGTATTTATTGTTATGACTTCTTTCTAAAGCACAAGGTGGGGCAGTGATACCTTGGAACAGAACTCAGTATTACCCATGGTGTTTTCTTGGTCTTCCTCAGTGTTGGATCAGCTGGATGCTGACAGTCTTTCTATTGCTTTAATACATGATATTTTTCATCTACAGACAGCAGGCTTTAAGAATTAGTATTGTTTATTTCAAGTGGCAACCAGCTATCCAGATTTTTGCTAAACCACTTGCTGTTTAATGTGTTCTGGATATTTAAAGTCTAATATATTATGAACACATTAATTTGCTAACTGCAGTTTTTATTCTGGAGTGGGTTTCCAGAGGTCACAAAGATTGTGATAAAACCCATAAGTGACAGAAACCTCCTTACCTGACCCTCTTACTGTATTATAAGCTGTATATATTACAAGTGCAGTTAATTATGCAAAGCATCACACAAGGGAGGGAGGCTGTACAGGCTGGCAGAGTTCTTCAGATAGTCTATAAAAGGAAAAATAAAAATCCATGTCTCACCCTGATTTCTGTATATTGCCAATTCTTGCTAGCTGATTTTGAGCTGATGTATGTGATGACTGTCCGGTAGCTGTCCCCAGTGAGGTGAGTGGGTTCCTTAAAAAGTAAGACCATCTCTGAAAGTAATGCACATTGCCAGTGTTGGCGTCGGTGCCCACATCAACATTTCAGCTCAGGTCAGCAGTGTGCATTAAAGTCTCCTTCTTTGTCCCCACTGTAGAGTTGGGTTTAGAACACACAAATGTGACTGTGGGCGAAGCTAAACAGCAGTTATCTTCTGGAGCACATCCAGTCCTTACAAGCAGACTGGTGATGGTCTGAGGCAAAGATAGCTGAAATGGATTTAGGGTGAAGTTAGGTCCCTAGCATCAGCCATTGCTCTGCAGATGCACTCTTTTGTGTCACGCCACTCACTAGCGTGGAGCTGACTTCCGAGAGTCAGAAAGACAGAGAATACAGCAGCTAATACAAAGTCAGGAAAGAGAGCTGGAACCTAAAGGAGTAACACCAGAGTCTCCTTTCTGAGCCAGTAAAGCAGGACAGAATATGCGATACAAATGTAAAAACAACTGAAGTAATGAAGTAATACAGTCTTGCTGTGCCTGAAGTTAATTAGGGGCAATAAGCTGCCCCTAATTACTAGAAGTGTGGGATTCTCAGCAAAGCTGCCTGGGATACTAATTAAAAGAACTGATTATAAGAAATGGAATGCATAATTAATGACTGGGAAATGATTTTCAAGAATATCTTCAAACAGCAAATAAAGTGTCCTTGGAAAATGTTGCGACAGTGTGAGCCATCCACTGAATCTAATCCAGCACATAGACCTGAACTGATTTGCAAGAGGTTGCTGTGCTTATGCTTTCTAGTGCTGAGGTGGGGATTAATGGGGGCAGAATGTCAGATAGAGGAATTTTTCCATTTTAATATAAAATATGCTTTGTTGTGTGTTTTTTTTTTTTTAATTTAATTTGTGACTTCAATAGAACTTATTTATGAAATATGCTGACATACTGTATTTCTTTTTAACAGTTGCCTTTGCAATAATCTGCTGCTGTCACAGCTGAGGAAGTTTTTAATGCTTGGTGAGGACCTTTTGGGTAGAACTGTCTTGTTTTGATTGTTAGCATGTGTATACGTGGCAACTGTTAGCTTTCAAGTGAATAGGCCACCAAATGGGCTGCAACTTCTATTTATAAGATCTTGAAAAAATAGCAATCTGAAAATTCTGTCAATATTGTGTAAAAAATAAATAAATAATCCTTTATTGGAGGGAAAAAAAAATCCAGTCAAATTAATGAGCTTTTACAAATCTTAAACAGTTATTTAATGGAGCTAATCAGGGGTTAAGTTTCATTCAGGCACCCGTTTGGGCATTCCTCCTGCCTAATTGAGTGCTCTTTAATTTATATCCTGAAATGTTGTAAATAACTCCGTTCCTCAATTACTTTGACATGTTTATAGAAATTTACATTAGCAGTAACAAAGCTATAATAGCTTGGGAACTGCACAGAACTCTGCATGTGATTTCCTGTGCTACTTCCAAGCATCTGCCAGGGTCTGAGGCTGAGGTGCCAGGGCGTGAGATGAAATGGCTGTATCAGCTGCTGTCCCCTTCTTGTCAGTAGCAAAATGCTTCTGGGCTTCTGAGCAGGATCTCTTTTGTCCAGTAAGGTTATGTTGTAACTCTGGATACATTCAGATGCTGTAAAGAAGGGAATTGTGAGCTTGTGTACGCCCAAAGAATGCAATATATGGATACTGATGTTAGGAGAGGGGAATTAGTGTTCCATGGCATATTACAGCCTAATCTGTTTTACAGCTATTAAGCTTTATACCCAGTAAAAGTCATTTAATATTGCTGTCTTTTTAGAAATATGTATTTCCATTTATTGTTGTAAAACCTGTTAATTGCTATTTCTTTTTCTAGACACCACCACCACCACCAGATGCATACTTCTGCTTTGGCTCAGTCTGGCAGCTGTGTCACATAGAATTAAAGTCCTAAACCTCATGATAAGGAAGCAGAGATGTTCTTGTGGTTTTTGCTAACAGTGAAGGTTTTATTTTTTTATTAATATTGAGCTTTCAGGATTGATTGGATTTCTTGGGGCTAGCTCAGAGTGTCCTGTTGAATACAGTACACTGAATTTCTACTTTTCTGTTTCTACTCTATAAGCCTTGCAAAAGCAAAACTTAAATATCATATTTGTTGTTGTATTTGACGATGGATTTATACCTTGGCTTTAGGAACTCGCTGTGGGTCGAAATGTGGCATATGTCTCCCAGCATGAAAGGTAGTTTATTTTTGTAACTCGATTCGATTTCTATTTTTTTCCCACCATGATAAAAAATAGTCCCAAAAGAAAAACAACTACCCTAATTTTTTTTTATTAATAATAATAATGAAAACCAACAAAACTGTCCTACTGCTGATCTGTGCAGATAACTCTCATATTTTTCCTGTGTTGACTTCAATGAGCAAGTAGCAGAGCTGTCACAAGCCATTATTTGAAGGAAAAAAAAATGTTTAGTAGTGATGTGGTTACAGTGGAACAGCTTCTTCATATCAGTGATCAGAATTGCACTGACAGAGCTAATAGGATAAATGGGGTGGGTAATGTGTACTGATTATTATAGCAGGAGTGTTATGTAGATAGAGAGATTCTGTAAAAAGGTGTGAGACGCTGAAACTCAGAGCAATACAGATGGTCAGCAATGTAAATCCATTTCTATCTGTGATGCTGGGGAGACTGGAAAGCAGAAAGAATTGCATACTAACATCAGAAGCATCGAAGTTTCTCTTTCAGAAAGGATGAAGGATTCAGAGTGAGAGACCAGATCATTTTGTTAATGAAGTGAACCCATCTGTGGATGGCATGTGCACGTGTATCTGTGTGTTTAAGGCAGATGTTGGAATATTTACTTCTTCTAGCCATTTATGTATAATTAAACAGTAGAACCTAAGGCACTACCAAAATGTGTTTATGGGTTGCTTACTATTTTTAAGTATAATAAAAACAATAAAAACTTGCAGTAATTTATTGGGCTTTTTTTCTGTATACCAAGTAAATCAGTATATGCCATTGGTACAGACAAGTGAGAAAGCCAAGAATGGACTAGACTAACACAGTTTTAAAGAGGAGATGGCATTAATGCAGGAGATTTGCTTAGAGGAGTCAAACATGCAGCTCTGTTGAGGTTGGCTGAGTTAGGGACACACGTTCTCATGCAGTATCTGCCGAACCAATTGCATGTACATTTGCAAATCGTGTGCATGTAACCCAGTGAATCAAAACATGAGCCTTTTCTGAAAGGTGATGTGAATCAGATATCTGTAGGTCCCCCATAAATAGTTCCTGTATTAAAATAGGTACTTTATCAACCTCTCAATTCAGAAGATGCTTTCTGAGTCTTGGAATAGTTATCAGGGAATAATGCCACTAATGCCAGACAACTCTGCTACCTTATGCCTTGAGTGATGCCCCTTGAAATAAATGCTTTGCTTATAACAAAGTACACAGTAAGATGTGCTAACAAAACTACTGTGCCCCAGGTATGCTTATTGAGCACCATGGCATATGTTGTGGCTGAGCCAATCTATTGCTTTGCTGTGTGTTGGAAAGCTTACCATAGAGTTACTGCTGAATGTCTTCAGCACACGAACAAGTTCTTAGTTTGATGCTGGGTGGGAGGGTACATTCTGTATTGAGACAGTCTCATTTCCAAAAGCAACTGGGTTGTCACTTGTAACCAGGTAAAACTTCAGTTAATAGTATGAATTCCCCACTGTTTGTTATTTCTCTCATAGTTAATGTGGCTTCTCTTTCAAGACTGAATATATACTTAGTTTGTTTTATACCCATGTGTTGATCAATCAGCTGTGCCCTTCTGAGGGATTCAGTAGAGGATGGTGTTTGTTACACTGGCAGTCCAAGCTATGAACTACCTCTGGTGCAGTAGCATCTCTTTCTTTTCCTTTTCTGATGGCCTTTTTCTGTGCATTTTGCTGCTGAGGTTAATACACTCTTCTTTTCATATTGCCTTTCATGTGAACGTGAGGTGTGCTGAGACAGCACATCCAAACTCTCAGCTTAGAATGACTGGGGAAAATGAAAAGCTAGCAGGAGTTCTGCTGAGTCCTTTTGCATGTGTGACTCTGAATTCCATCCCCATCCTGGCAGTACAGCTCCCACACTGGCTGTGTTCTCAAGCACAGTGTTCTTATCTGCTGTGCTTGCTAGTGCATGCCAGCCTTGAATTTCAATATCAGATTTCAAATCAAAAGACTTAAATACGATGTTCCTGTCCTTTCTGTCACAAGTATGGAAATACTGTGTCTATGGTGCCGTACTTAAGAACTCTGCAGCTACCTTTCCTGAGGCCTGATGTTTCTCCCTTAACACTTACCCTAACATTTTTACTGATTCTAATTTCCTTTTCCACCCATATGGCAGAATCTTAGCTGCTTCACTGTTGTCTAGATAAGATCTGTGGCATTCTTTAAGCCAGAAAACAAATGTAAAAAGCAAAGAAATCACTTGATTTTTATTGTCATAGAATGATGTAGGTTTTTGAACAGACCTTAAAGATCACCCAGTTCCAAATCCTCTGATGTGGACAGGGTTACCAACCACCAGCTCAGGCTGCCCAGAGCCCCATCCTACCTGGTCTTGAATGTCTCCAGGGATGGGTATCTACAGCTTCTCTGGACAGTCTGTTCAATAATTCTAGCAAATGTGTGAATCTGTGGACTAGGCCTTCTGAATCCAGGTCAGAAATGAAAGCTACATCATCGCTATTTCCCCTTCTAGGCTGAACTCCTTTGACTATAGAGACCTGCTGCCCTCCTTTGGAAACAGGGCTTCTTTAGGAGATGCCAGGCAACTCTCAGGCTCTGTACCTGAAGCAACTCCAAGCCACCTCATTCAGATTTCTCAGGGCTTTTGTTTGGGTCACTAAAATGAGGAACTCTTCTCAGCTCCTTGGTGTGGAGAATAAACTCTCACTTCTTAATTTCCAGGCTAAAGAGATCTTTCAGACAAAATACATACTGCTGAGAAGGGAATTCACATTCAATAGCCATGCATATCAGCAAGCTTTCAAAATAATTAAGTGCAGCAATGATAAAGAACAAAGACAGTTCAGCGGTAACAATTTGTGTGCATTCTGTCAGAGTACTGCTGTGGGCCTTTGTTTTAATTTTTTAGCCAAGCTGCTATCAGAAGTTCCTTCCGAGCTCCAGGTTGTGGAATGAGCTTGTGAGAAGGCAGCTCTGGCTCCCTGCCATGGCTCTGTTTGGCAGCTGCAGAGCAGGGTGTAACAGACATCTGGTGGGTCAAGCAATTTGCTGGCTGTGGGAGGCCGAGCGGTCAGGGCGTGCAGCACGCTTCCACGCTTGTGCGTTCTCATTGTACTCTTGCGTATGGCTTGGATGCCCTTAGCAGGCAGCATTTGGAACGAGGCAATCATGCCACAGCGTTTTGAATTAATTTGCCAGTGCTCTTGAGTCAGTGTCTTTGTGTTCACGCCCACTAAAGTTGTTTTTTGCTCAACAAAAAATGCTTCCTTCTCAACTTCCTTTGGCACTGCAACTTTGTGGCTGAAGAGAGTACAGCAGCGTGTGACCTCTGTGCAATCTTTTATCCCTCTTGTGGTAATTCAGGTATATATCATAATAATTCAGCATCTCCTGATGTTGGAAAGTTCCAGGAAGGCCTGTCTGCCTTACTCCTACTCAGCACTTCAAAGAAACAATAATTTTTGGAAAAGTTGGTACAAAAAACATGCCGTGAATTAGTCTGAAGGTCAGTTATTATTTCTGTGCTTCTTGGGATTGGTGCTCACTACTGTTCTGGGGAACAGGTGAATTACTTGGAAACTGATTACTATTCTTGTGAGGCTTGCTTGCACAAAATCAGGCAAACCTTACCCTTAACTATACTGGATTTTGCCAAACAGCATGCTCACCTTTTGTTTTGAGACTGTGTTGTCTGTGCCAGAGGCAAGAAATGCTTTAGAAGGGGCAGAAGAAACTTCTCATCTTAATTTGGTTGTCTTTGTGAAAGCGCAGGACCAGGAGCTGATGGAATAAGCTCTGCCTACGCTGATTTCTGTATGCTTCAGCCCTTCATTATTAGACCCTTAGCTGCCCTTCATGCTTTTCACAAAGTATTGGTCCTTTACCCTCACTTTGCCAATAACAGAAATATTGAAAGTTGTTTTTTATCTGAAGCTTGGAAAGGAAATTGCATTTCCAGACTAGGAGTTCTCCCCCCCCCCCCAAGGTCGT